>OX456984.1:89491644-89740275 GCA_949752695.1 Melanostoma scalare
AACAATGTCTACGTTCACATAATGAAAGCGATTTCGAAAACTCGTAAGGTTTTTCTCTGTTAATTCCTTCTTCCTTGAGCCTTGTGCGTTGTTTAAAAAAAAAAACACAATGCATAGAAAAATCCTCTTTGAGAAACGCTAACCGGGTAGCGACAAAATTAAGTATGAGAAAACAACCCTTTCTTTTCTCTTTCTTCCATTTATTGGCTTTATGTCTTTTTTTCGGTGTCACATGATTCAATGGGTCGCCGACGCTTATTTTGTGGTAACCGAATAACAAACAGGTCAGCGGTTGGTTTATGACTGATTTATTAGTCTCTTAATTCTAAAGTATACAGTAGTTCATATAATGTATATAAAGGTCTATGTACTGTGTACTTATACTACTTAACCTGTACACTACAATATTCCCCCTTAAACACTTAATTCTCAAAGTTTTTTTTTTTTTTTTTTTTTTTATATTGTTGATATGATTTGCAATTGTAACATTTCATTAATTCAAATTAATTTTAACTTCAAGCTTGACTATACAAATATCTACATATATTTACAGACAAATTATTTATTTGTACTTCGTAAATTGTATCTCTTTTGTGGGATATTTTCATTTATATTTTTTTTAACAATATTTACATTATCAACATTTTGTTCAATACATTGTATATTACCCTCACTTACATCTTCATTTTGTAGACTTTCATCATAACAATTTTCAGATTGGCTATTTTGATTGACAAAAATTTTTTGTGTGGGATCTAACAAGTTTTCCGGCACATCGTTTGTTTGAATATTTTCACATATTTTATTTACAATTATTTGATTTGCATGTCGTTTCCAAATTTTATCAGTTTCCCAAATTTTAACAATATATATTTGTTTGCCAATTTTTTTGTAAATATAACCTTTTACCCATGATAATTTTCCCGGAATGGAATACTCTTTAACCATAACTTGGTCACCCAGCTCAAAACTTCTTTTATTTCCCCCGCTATGATATTTTTTCTGCATATTTTGTTTATTTTTAACCTTAATTTTAATGTCCTCTATGTTTTTTAACTCAACTTTTCTTTTCGGATTTAATAAATCTAACCTCGTTCGAAGAGTTCTCCCAAACATGAGTTGAGCTGGAGACACTCCTGTACTTATATGTGTTGTGTTACGATAATCTAATAGAAACCTATTCAACACATTATTAAATTGTGTGATCTCTGTATGGTACAAGCTTCTTTTAAGAGCATTTTTAATCGTTTTTACCGTATTTTCTGCTTGACCATTAGTTGCAGGGTGACCTACAGGACTTGTGATGTGTTCTATGCCATTCATATGTAGGAAATTTTCAAATTCTTTTGACACAAAAGATGTACCATTGTCGGAAACTATTGTCATTGGTAGACCAAAACGGGCAAATAATCCCTTTAACTCGGCAATCGTCGCACTGCTTGTAGTATTTTTACCCATATCTACACACTCCACCCACTTACTATAACTATCTATAATGACAAGGCACCAGCGATTTAGAAATGGTCCAAAAAAATCAATGTGGATTCTAGACCATGGCTGATCTGGCCATTTCCAGCTTATCAGCTCTTGCTTTGGCGGAGAAGCGCGTGTCATTAAGCAAGGGGTACATTCTTTCACAATATTTTCTAGGTCTTCATTTTGGGTTGGCCACCAACAACATTCCCGTGCCATGGACTTCATTTTATTGATTCCCATGTGTGAAGCGTGCAAAAATGTCACTACCTTTTTTTGAATAGTTGCTGGGATTACAATTCGGTATGCCCAAAATAAACATCCTGATTCAATAGAAAGTTCAAACCTTCGATTAAAAAACGGTTGGAGCTCTTTTTCGAGACACTTTTTTGGCCATTTCGTTTTGACCATCACCGATACCTTTTGAAGTAAACTATCTGAAATGGTTTCCTTTCTAATTGTTTCTAAATTAAGCGGTACTTTGTTTACTTCGTCAAAGTAGTTGATTTGCACTTCATTTGGCAACTCTTCAAAGTCTGTACTGGTTTCCGAAGGGTATCTAGAAAAGTAGTCCGCAATGTTGTCCTCTGACTTAATGTGAGCAATGTTAAAATTATAACCAGAGAGGGTTACAGCTATACGCTGCAACCTATTTGAAGCCATAACAGGAATACCCTTCCTTGGATTAAATATGTGATGCGAAGGCTTGTTATCGGTGACCAAGGTAAAAACTCGTCCATATATGTAGTGGTGAAATTTTTTCACACCAAACAAAATCGCGACAGCCTCCCTATCCAATTGCGAATACCTTTGCTCCGTTTCAGACAGTTTTCGTGAAGCGAATTCAATTGGGTTTTCTTCACCACTAGGTGATATTTGCGATAGCACCGCACCCACGCCTACTGGACTTGCGTCGACTGTGAGTTTTGTTTTAAAAAGAGGGTTGAAATGAGCTAAACATCTGTCAGCCTGCAAATTTTGCTTGAGCTTGTCAACAGCGGTTTGACACTCTTTTGTCCATTCGAACCTTTTATTTACTTTAAGCAAATTATAAAGTGGAGCCCCAATGCATGAAACATTGGGGATGAACCGTCTGTAAAAATTTATTACACCTAACAATGCTTGCAACTCTTTAACATTTCTAGGGTAAGGCATATTATTAATTTCCTTAATCTTTTCTGGGTTGGTATGTAAACCCGTTTTATCAATGATGTAACCCAAGTAACTGACTCGTTTACAGAAAAATTGACACTTTTCTCTTGCTAGTTTAAAACCGGCACTTCTTAAAACATCAAGAACATTTTCTACTCTTTCGATGTGTAATTTTCGATTAGGAGCTGTTATTAGAATATCATCTAGAAAAACAACCACCCCCTCTAGTCCCATAAGTAAACTATCCATAATCTTCTGAAAAATTGCCGGTGCTGAGGCCAAACCATATATTAATCGCGTATATTGAAAAAGCCCCTTAGTGGTAGAAATAGTAGTAAATTTTTTTGACGCTTTATCTAATTCAATTTGCTGGTAAGCCATTGATAGATCTAATTTCGTAAACTCCTCACCACCGTTCAATTTTGCAAAGATATCTTCTATGCGTGGCAAAGGATATTTTTCCACCAGTAAGTTAGGGTTCAATGTGACTTTAAAATCACCACATATTCGAACTTCTCCGTTCTTTTTGAGTACTGGAACAATTGGAGTTCCCCACTCGGAAAAATTAACCGGCTCCAAAACTTTGAGTTTCACTAATTTTTCAATTTCTTTTTCGACCTTACTTTGAATGGCCAATGGCACCGGCCTGGGTTTAAAAAACTTAGGAGTTGTTCCCTCTTTTACGTTTAATATTGCTTTACATTTTTGAAAACATCCTAATGTGCCATCGAAAAATGATTCGAATTTCTTAATATTATGTACTAGCTTTACATCACTTGAGCTGTCCATGCAATTTATTTCACTTATATTTATGTTAAACGACCTTAAAAAAATTCTACCAAGCAATGGAGGACCTCCGTCTTTTATGATCACCAATGACATGTTCCTAATAATACCTTTGAAAGTCATACGCACATCACAAATCCCTACTGGATTGATCATTATGCCATTATAGGCCCTTAATATCATATTTGTCGGTCTAAGCATGCAATTTTTAAAAAAGCGCTCAAATGTACATAAAGAGATCACACAACACTCGGAACCTGTATCCAATTCCATATCAAGAGGAATCCCATTAATCAATACACCTAATTTAATTGGGCCTCTTCCATACCTATTCCCACTAACTTTCAATGAAAATAAACATAAATCTTCATTATTTAAAAAATTTAAATCTCTTTTAGCTGTGCACATTTTCTTTAAATGACCTCTCTTTTGACACTTGTTACATTTCAAATTCTTGAATTTACAGCTATTACTGGTATGATTGGAATACCCGCACACTGTACATAACTGCTGCTGCTGCTGTCCATTGCTGTTATCCGTCTGAACCTGTGGTTGCTGCCGTTGTTGTGACTGTTGATGTTGGTACCTATGTACCACTTGCGAACTACCGCTGCTCTGATGATTTTTTTTTTCGTTTTCCATGTATAAGAACGAATCATGCGATTCTTGTTTTATCGCAACTGTTTCGTACTGGTGACGTATGTATTCTGTAGTGTTTGCGATTTCGATAGCCTTATTAAGATCGCACGTGGTAACACTTTCCAAGAATATTTTGTCACGGGCTGGACCCTTTTCCAAACCCATTACGAACTTATCTCTTATCGCATTGTCTAGCATGCTACCGAATTCGCAGTTAATTGCTAACGACCGCACTCGTACTGCCCATTCGTTCACGGTTTCGGCATTGTTTTTGCTCGCGTTATAAAATTTGTAGCGCTCCGCAAAACCAGACGCTAATGGCTTAAAATGATTTTTTAATGCGTTAACACATGTGTCGAAAACCGTTTCAGCACTTTCCACTTTAAGGGGATTTATTAAATTTTGCAGTAAAACATACGATTTCTCGGAAATACTTGTAATAAAAATCGCTTTCTTTTTAATTGGGTCCGTAATACTATTCGCAATCAAAAATTGTTCAAATTGTGTTTTAAAAATGTTCCAATCATTAACCTCATGGTCAAAATGAGGTACATTGCCAATGATTTGCGATGACATTTTTTTTTACTTGATTTACTTTACTGTACTTTGAAAACAATCCTCGTCGCCACTGTGGTAACCGAATAACAAACAGGTCAGCGGTTGGTTTATGACTGATTTATTAGTCTCTTAATTCTAAAGTATACAGTAGTTCATATAATGTATATAAAGGTCTATGTACTGTGTACTTATACTACTTAACCTGTACACTACAGTCTTCATTGTTTCAATTAATTTCTTTTGTTCTGGAATAATTTAGTTTCCATTTTGTGATTAAAGAAGACAGTTGTGTATTTTGTATAACTCACAATAGATTTAACAAACAAACAACAATAGAAAAGGTGTTCGATTAATTCAGCATCGGTAAATTCTTTAAATTTGTATTGATATTCTCTTATTAATTCAGATCTCAAATAAACAGGAGAAAAAACTCATAGGCTGCTCTCATCATTATCATTTTTTTAATAATGTTATTTTTGTATTTATTAAATAATAATGAATACCTACTAAAACTTACTCAAACTTATTTAAAAATGTAATAAAAAACGAACGTACCTACATCTCTCAAATGCATTCGTTGTTTGCATTATCTATGCATTTACCCAAATGCGTTCTTGAACACATTCCAGTAAAAATTCCCATAGTGGAAAGCAATACACACCTAGAAGCAGTTTTTTCACTCACGAAAGAGAGGCAATGAAAACGAAGGTAATTTCCCTACATTTTATTCATCGAGAAAGTGTGTAGGTGCTTCTTTCCAATAACAAGCCCATGTTAAATTCAGCAAAAGTATTCTGGAGGAAATTCACTAGTGCATCTACTTTTCACTGAGGAAAAGGCAGCATTTTCATTAGTGATTTTTTTGAAATTTCCTACTGGGAAATTGAGAAAGCAAATACCACTACGCTCCTTTCTATGTATCAAGGATTCCAATTGCAGGCACATGTTCAAGCGAAACCCCAATCAGTTTTGACAGAAATTCATTCAAGCATCGCCTATTCTCAAACTGCGACTGGCTGACGCTGAACCTTGAATACGGATCCAGATAATGAATACCATAGGAAGCCAAATAAAAATAGAAGTCCCTACATTGCTTCTATCCCTTTGTTCAGTTCTTAATTACATCCAAAAAGGGATTCCTTGGCCTTTTTCTACTATAAACAATAAGAGTCATTGAAAAAATAAAAAAAGTCGCACAGCAAGAGCTTTTATACTCGGCATTAACGCGACGACTATGACTCACGCCACCGCCAACAACAACACCAGTGAAAACAAAAAGGCATTCTAACAATATTACATGGTTGACTTCCTTTTGGTGGCACTTTTCGCTAAGCAACACATCTCATAACATCTCGCTTGAAGGACACCCTCTGTTATCTCGAAAATATTCCATATTCACAAAACTAAAAAGAAAAACTCTGATATAAATTAAATTAAAAGCAAAGCATGAAATGAAAATCACTTATGGGGATGGTGCCACAGACTGAAGTAAATAAAATTCGTAGACCAAATACGAAAAGAAAAGACAATAGAAGTTTTCGGAATATTTTTCGTTCGAAAAAAGATGAAAATTTTTACTTCGTTTAAACGTATTCTTTCGCAATGCATAAAAATGAATATACCCAGACAAAACATAAATAAACCGATTTTTGATTCTGTATGTCTGTCTGTCTGTCTGTAGAGTCTTGTTTATTCGAAGGAACACACATTATAGCTTCCTGCAAAAGGCTTGTCTCGGAGTATATTAATATTCAAAGCATGGGCTTCATAGAAAGTTGCTTCTCTGCGCCAGAAAACTTAAAAGTGTGTGATTTGTTGGTGCGGTAAATAGAATATTGCCAAAAATTTTGCTATACTATCGTTTCTATTGGCTAGACGGATGTTTTCTCTTTTTTTCTACTGAATTAAGAAAGATTTTTTTTTTTTGGGTTGACAAACCATAAATGTTGTGCTGTGATTCTAGTGGTAGCTATACCCAAATCCATAATATGACAAGCACGGTTGAACTTATTAAAGTGGACTTTGTATTCGGCTAAGAAAGTAAAAGCAGTGGAACAAATGCCAAAACATATGTGCATCTGGCCCTGAATATATAATGAACTCATGAATGAAACTTAAGAAAGGGAATAAGAGTCTAGTCGTTGTCGTAGCTTATATGCTGCTATAGAGAGCAAAGGATATTTGAGGTTTCTTTGTGGAGTTATCTGTCGAATCGGAACCCTAAATAAAATTTGAAATAGAGAAGGATGAGTTTCATTTCCATTGCCATTGGCACTATTTTTTTTATTCTTGTCTTTAGTAGAATCCGTTGGGAAATGGTAAGCCTACTTACTTAACGTAGGTGAGCATTAACGTTCAAATCGTTCTAGAACGAGCTTTTTCCTGTATTGTACTCTAAATAAAAAATGAGCACGACTGGGTCGCACAAACTTGCGATTGTGTGTTAAATACGATATCAAAATCTTAAGCCTGAGTCAAAGGTTTTGGAATTCGCTCTTCAGAATGGCAACTCTCACTAGGAAACTTTTCAGAGTTATGACGCTGAATTCAAATCATATGACAAAATATGTTATGACCGATACGTGGTTGAATCAGGATCTTTTATCAAGAAGAATCCTCGTCACTTTTATAAATTCATTAACAATAAACGTAACGTAACTAACTTCCCTTTTACGATATACTCTTGAAGTAGTGTTTGCTCGGAAACATCTGATATATGTGAACTTTTTGCTTCTTTTTTTGAATCTCTATATTCAAATCCAATCACTTTTGACAGCAATGATTTTAATTATATTACGGATCACAATGTTAGCCGAAGACCTGTTTCAATCACTAAGGAAGACCTTATCCGTAACCTTAGAACCATCGATGTTAACAAAGGTAGTGGTCCCGATGGCATTCCCCCTTTGTTTTTAAAAAAGACCGCTGAAACTATTTCCAAGCCTTTGCTTCAACTTTTCAACCAATCTTTGTCCAATGGGATATTTCCTAACACGTGGCGTAACACGTTTCTAACGCCAATATTTAAAAACGGAGACAGATCCAACATCAAAAATTATCGAGGTTTTGCAATCCTGTCAGCTATTCCCAAATTATTTGAGAAACTGGTAACTGACAAGCTGAACGTGGAGCTGATTTCAGTTTTAAGCGAGCGTCAACATGGCTTTCTTAAAGGTAGATCTACAACTACCAATTTAGCAGATTATAACTCATTCATTCAAAAAGAACCAGGTTGATACTATCTATACTTACTTCAGCAAAGCTCTCGACAAAGTTGATCACAATCTGCTTATTTTTAAATTAAAAAAATATGGCATTCATGACACATTATTATTGTGGATCCAATCGTATTTGTCGCAAAGGACGCAGTGTGTCAAGTTTTGTGATGTCTTGTCACGTCAAATTAATGTAACTTCTGGTGTACCCCAAGGTAGCCATCTTGGCCCAATTTTTTTCTCCTTTTTATAAATGACTTGCCCTTACTGTTTGAAGGTTGTAGAATTTCGATGTATGCCGACGACCTAAAGTTGTTTCATACAGTTAACAATATTGCCGATACGCAATTATTGCAGCAATGTTTAATCAGCCTAGTTAAGTGGTGTAAGGCTAACGGAATGATGTTAAATGTGGAGAAATGCAGTATAATTTCTTTTTTAAGTCTTTTTTAAACATGTGCAATAAATTTTGACTATTCCATAGGGGCCGTCCATAAAATACGTTCGCATACAGGGGGGAGGGAGGGGTCTCGCTGAGTGTGACAAGATGTGACAAGGGGGGAGGGGGGGTCTACGGCAACGCAACGTTCGCCCTTCATCAAAAAATTTTACTGCTGTATTTCTTTCGACTAGTTTTTTTTTTAAATGGTTGTCATGATAAAAATCATTCATTTCGTATTAATAAATATACAGACATTTAAATGCATATATTTTTAATACAATAAATTGTAACTTATTTACTAATGTTTATTTTTTTAAACATGAGCGCTAGCTCTTCGGTGCGTCTCTAGCGTTGTTGACTTGGCTCTAGCGGTATTGCAATCCGTAAAATATATTTGTTAATTTATTATAAAAAAAAATTTTAAACTTACAACTGCACTATCAATAAAAATTTATCATGCGCAAGGGGGGGGTCTAAGCTTTTGTGACGTAATATTCATAGGGGGGTCACAGAAAGTGTGACAAAGCGTGACACTGGGGGAGGGGGATTCAAAAAAACCTAATTTTAGTGTGACGTATTTTATGGACGGCCGACGGACAAAAGATAGTAAGAATTGATGTAGTAAAAGACTTTTTTAGTGGAGTTTTAATTGACAGAAAACAGATTGACAGTTGAGAATAAGACATTTGTGTGGAAATGGTACAACTTTTCAATTTTTGTGTTATCTTATTCAAATTTCTCCTCGAGACTGTAACAAGGCCTCAAAATAAATAATGCGTGACCTTGAATTGCAACTTTTGAAGCTAAATGTTTCAGTAATTTGATTTAATAGCGGCATTTTGAGGCCAGATTATCGTCCAGTGCATAGGAAATCTGTGCAGTCTCACACAATCACGCTTTATCCTCAAACGCGTAGTTTGACAGACATAAGCAAACGTTACGAAGCGACCAACCTTCAAAAAAAGTTCAGCTATGTTGAACTTTTGCTCATTTTCTGACATATCCCTCCTTTTCAGTTTTACAATAGGGAAGAGTATTAAAATCGATGTAAGCAAAACATCGATTTACGGATCAAATTATCGATGTTGAAATGTGTTTCAGCTGAAATTTATCGATGCAAATACTAAACAAATATTTAAGTTCTCGTTGTTACAGCTCAATTTAATTTTTGTTGGATTATTCAATGTAGGTGTTGTTAAAGCATTTAAACTACTATGAATTTGCAATGATGTTTAGAAAAATCGACTTAAGTCCTGCGCAAACCAGCGCGATTTGTGCGTGCGATGCGATTGCGTTAAGTCAAACCTCCATAAGATAAGATGTAGGTATTTCATTTTGACAGAAATCGCATCGCACGACGTTAAGCATTGCACAAACCAATGCGGTGAGTGCGTGCGATGCGATTGCGATAAGTCAAATCCCTATGTAATCTTATGGACGTTTGACTTAATGCATAGGGATTTGACTTATCGCAATCGCATCACACGTACTCACCGCATTGGTTTGCGCAAGGCTTTATCGCGCTGGTTTGTGCAGGGCTTTATACTTTATGTATTGTATTTTTTATATCGAGGATTTCGATGAATTTTCGATATATGAGTGAGTGTAAAGTCGATTATAGATTTTTGTGGCTAACAAATCAATCAAATTGTACTTCATATTTGTGCATGAAGTGTGCTTAAGCTGAATTTAAGAGTGTTTTAGCAGAACTTTGTCGATGTAACTAGTAAATAGATATTTTAATTCTCGTTGTTAAACCTGTATTAAACTTGACTTTTGCCAGATTGTTCAACGAGGGTGATGTTTAATCACTTAAACTACTATAATTCTGAAAAGATGTTCTTAAAAATCGACATACATTATGTTATATTTATCATACCATAGATTTCGATTAATTTTCGATGCATGGCCGCATGGGTTAATATAAAGTCAATCAATATGGGCGATATTGAAGCATTTAAATCATTCTATTTTTGTAAAGGTGCTCGACCAATAACCTATGCGATAATATCATACCGTATATTGCGATAATATTTTTGATATTTGTATGAATATAAAGTCGATTATGTTGAAAAATCGACAAGTGTTTCATTTTACACAGCAAATGTTATTACAAACTAAATTGCATGCGATTACAAAGTATAGAAATGCAACTACGCACATTATACCTACTAAGCTCAATTGATTACACCACACATTTCACTAAGCTGCTCATTCATCTCTTTATCAGAAGTAATTAACAAATTAGCAATCGATTTAGTTTTCCATGTACTTAATACAAAAGAAAAAATTGATTTTTGTTATCGATAGTTACTGTCAACGACGATGTTCGTTCGATATTTCAATCGATATATTTTCTTAATTTCGCACAAGCTTAGACGAATGAGTGACAGTAGGGTGCTTCGAGGATTTCTCATGTGACTTGAAGCCTACGTGAGGTCGACGCGGCGCGACGCTCTATTGTGTGTTGGCTTTGAAAGCTTTGTATCTCGAAAACGTGATGAGGCAAGTGCAAATTCATGGCAAAGAAACCTTCAGAAATATTTAGTTTGCTCTCTACGACAAAAAATGGTTGCGTAGTGAATCAGATTGAGTTCAGCATTGGATCTTCTTATAATATATTATATCTATTAAATAACTCAAACAGCTCGTATCGCACGAGCCATAAGAAAATATTTGAGCCTTTTAAGGAAGTACATATCATGGTTTTGATTTTTTAGTTATTGGAGCTGAAAACATGTATCAGAAATATCAATTTCTTCAAATTCACAAATTACTTATTTATCGTCAAACCAGAAAGAAGTTATGTACAAAAATGTAAGAATAGTCCCAATTTTCGGGCGTTTTTTCGTATTTCGTAAATTCATCATAGCCGTCTCTTTCAATCGAACGTAATAAACTTTGAGGTTCAGAAACTCTAAATCTTGTTCCTTTTTTTTAATCATTTTCCAATCCTAACAACAATAATGTTCATGTTTTTATTATCTCTTTGTGTTTATCATCTAATTGAAAATCAAAATAAATCATCGAATTTTCAACAAATCTTCCTTCATTATGCTGCCCAGCAACGAATATGTTTTGACTAAACCAAAACCATTGCTCAATTAATTTGGATCGTCTTCAAAGAACAGAAATGGAAAGAACGAAAAAAGTATATTCTAAAATAGATTGAAGTTTTGGGAAACGAATTTGGGATTAATAATTAAAAATACGTCCCAACAGATGAGTTCTGCTGTCATCATTAGTAGATACGCGGTGAGTTTGTAAATTAGATTCTGGTTGAAAGTTTTTCACAGGATTTTGTGTGTGTGTGCTGGCTCAGAAGGTGGATGCAAATGAGGGATTAGTATGTTACGTGTCCTAAAACACAGTTAGCGCTTCCACACCGTAATATAAATTATAAAGAAAACATTCGGAAAATCATACACTTTTGGATGGTGGAGTGAAGAATACCTATTTTATATTAATATGCATTGGACAGTGGTGTTTTTATTTTCGTCGGTAGTTTCTTCTTTGTTATTTTGACAGATGACAACGAGATGGCAGACACGTTAATTATGAAAGCAACGATGTAACTGAAGTAAATTTAATTGCATATGTATATTATTTGGGAAAGGGGTACGATAGTTTAGAAGACTATTACTACCTATTACTATAGGGATAGTACTGTTGACGCACTTGATAAGTATGGGTGCTTTCATTATTGCACGGTTGCTCTGTTTACATGCGATCATTTGCAATCAGACTAACGTCATTCAAAATATTTGCGCATGCATTTTACAATGCATTTATGAACACTTTTTCGGATTTGCGTCATCTGTCAAAGAATTAAAAGAATTTTTCTGTGTACACAGTTCCATAAAATACTTTTCTTTCTTTTTCCATCCAAAAAAACAGTTTATTTATTTAATTCAGTACTTTTTTCTTATCTCACTTGGAGCCTGAAGAGTTTTCATCCATTTTTTGTACTTTTACTTTGTTTTGTATTTTTCCCGCGGTAATTAATAGTCTTCTTGAAATCTGACATTTGATTTGAATAAAGAAAAAAAAAAATAGTTGTGTTTTGTACTGTCTGTCTCTTTCTCTGAAGATGAAAACCGAAAAGCAAACGAATTAAAGCATTTGCACATTTGCGCTGCAAATATTTGCGTTTTGCTTTAATGAAACTAGCTATTACATTTGTCATTTGCATTTATGAAAGCTATGCATTGGTCAGACTAACGCAACTATGCAATTATGAAAGCAGCCTATATTGATTTTCTGGCTTAACTTTCTGAGAGATCAAAAAATAGTTCTTTTATCAAAGACTATGTACCTATGTATGTTTCTCTGCTATTTGGAAATTCGTCCATACAGGGGTGTCCTAAGCAAATTTTATGAAATATTGAGAATGTTATTTGTTATTTAAATGAAGGGCAATAGCATACTAAATATATATCTTTAAAAAGCCCACACATTTTCCTCTTTGTTTTTTAGTTATGGACGATTTTATGCAAAACCCTGACAGTGGACTGTTGTAACTATTCAGGGGAATTTTTTAAGGACAAAAATAGTACTTTGGTTTATTAAAGTAATCAAAGTCTTTATTTTTTTTTATCGTTTTTAAAATATGTAATTTTTTGGAATAAATCAACAGTAGGTACGTTTTTTTTCTCAAGCCTATACAGTCTTGATCAAAAAGAGAAAAAAAACACGATTTAGGAATTTGGTAGCACTGCGTATTTGGCATATGACGTTTGACGTATGACGTTTTTTCAAAACAAATAAATCAAAAATTTCGCGAGGAATTGGCAAGTGCTCCGGCAGTAATACACACTACTATGAAAAACGCTTTCTAACTTAGCCGGAGAACAGTGGCTTCCGCAGCATATGGCTATTCACCAGCCAAAAGTTGCAACTGCCAAAAGTAATATACAATGCAACTCATATATTCAAAAATACGGAAAAATCACATTAGCGAATATTCTTTTTACTCCTTCGACTACAGAAATTCATACATTCAGATAAAAGTAATTGATTACGTCACGAATTCATCACCTACAACAAAAGCACACACACCATGATCTGTTTGCTTAATCCCAAGTATTTTTACCTACTACCATTGTATATAAAAACTATAGTAAGTTCATCATTCAATCATTGTATATAAAAACTATAGTAGGATTGTGTAGACTTTTTGACTGGTGGCGCACCACCAGCCCGCGGTTCGAAACAATATGTTCCACATGAAATTTATTACAAAAAGAAAAAGGATATTTGTGGATGTTAAGATTTCAAAGAGCAAATTCAATTTGTAAACATTGAACTCTCTTTTTGATCAGCTTTGCACCAACCAAAGAGGAAACCGTAAAAGGGGTGTATTTATAATGTATGGCAATGGCATAGGTAAAATACAAGGGATGACAAAAAAGATATACAAGACAATGCTCGTAAGGATAATCGTTTTCAAGGAAATGCATGTTTGAGATCTTTTCGTTTGTGAGTTAGTGAGGTAGGTCAGATATTTTATTGGAGGCAGGCATATGAAAATTAAGTTTTGGCAAAGTCATTGCGTGTATTTTGTGATTTGTACATTTTCGTTGAAATCTTATAGGTATACCTAGTAACAAATTCTGCATCTGAAACATTGATTGATTATTTATTGATATAAATTAATTTTCAAAGTAAAATTCTAGTTTATTTAATATTATTTTGTTTTATCTATTCCGGATATTCACTATAGCAGTTTAAAGGGCGGATTAAAATTAAAAAAATTAGCATGACTGGGTCGCTGGAACCAATATAATATATTTGGTGGTACAGGACTGCCAAGTACACATCAATTATGAAAATTGAGATAAATGACGCAAAACACTGAAAAAAATTTACTAACTATTCCAAAGGTTTCAAGCGAAAATCTAATAACCCATTGTATATAGAATTGACTATATATACAATGAATAACCCCATTAGTTTTGCAGTACATATAAACGCTGAAAATTTAATCAAAACTATTGGACCAATCAAAGAAAAATCGTTTTTTATTTTCACTTTTTTAAAAAGCGAGGTTTTTAGAAATCCAGTATGCAAAGTTTAAGATCTTGGTAGAAGTTGTTTAGACAAAAAATTATAAAAAAAAAAATAATATATAATATAATAATTTAATATTTTTTAATATTTGAATAAATATTTACAGCCTGAAGCGATGGACCGATTTTCTTAAAAATTTGCAGTTATGGTTTATGTGGTAGTTTACAGAGAAGCTTTTGGAATTGGGTTTCTAGGTCTTGAAATAACTGTACCTGATGCTGCCATACAACCCATATGACAATACCTATTTTTCTCGAAAACGGCTCTAACGATTTTGATAAAATTTTACGTGAGTTTTTATTTCTGAATAGCTATTCTTATGATGTGAACATTTTTTCGGATTAAGTCTAAAAACGGTACCACCCATAGTACCGCTTTTTCAAAGCCAACTTTCTCGCTAATGGCTGAGGCGATTTTGACGAAATTTTATATTTCTGATATGATATAATATATCTGATGAAAATTGTAAATTTGAAAGCCATCGAAAGACTTGAGATTTGACTTGAAGATTTGGACCTCTTTTTTTTAAATTGCGGCCAATTCGTAAATTTCTAATTTTTCACTTTTTTTAACGCCTTTTTTTTATTTTCTTGTTACTGGTACCAGAAAAATTCAAAAAAATGCGGCAAATTGACGTCTTCTGATTTCAAGGAGTTCAAGACATGTTCCATATCTCTCTTGGATTTCAATATTTTGACTCGAAATTTCCTGACAATTTACATGAATGTTTGAATATTTTTTCACGCCTTCAAAAAATCACCTCCATTTGAGCTCGAGAAACTAGCCAAGCCCCTTAATTAAATTTTTTTATAATTATGTGTAGTTTGGGAACACTGTACCACCAAATATATCTTCTTCTTCTTTCCATTTCTGGCGTTACGAGTAGTGATCTTGAAGCGATCACAACTCTCCCACTTTTCTGCTTCACACTAGTGATCCGCCTGTACCACCAAATATATAAAGAGCTAATACTGAAACCTTTTACTCAGCCTTAAGATTTTGATATAATACTTAGCACTCAATCGCGACCCAGCCTTGCCCATTTCTTCAATGTTAACATTTTAAGACAAAAGCGTTTCCCTTTCTATATTTCTAACGTTTTTCTTTTCTTCCTGCTCAAAAGAATTCCTTTAAAAAAAGTCTTCATAATACATTAGGTAGTACAAGATTGCCAACTATACATTAATTTTGAAAATTTAACTAAATCACGCAAAATATTAAAAAAAATTAAATTAAATATTCCAAAGGCTTCAAGCGAAAATCTAAAAACTCCATTTTTCTGCAATTACTTATTTACATAAATTCTGAACATTTTATTAAAATCGTTGGATCAGTTTAAAAAACCGTTTTTTTATTTTTCGCTTTTAAAACGAGTTTTTTAGAAATCTTATATGCAAAGTTAAAGATCTAGAAGTTGTTTTGAAAAAAATTAAAAAAAAAAAACATTACAACGTTTATAATAAAAACCGTTTAAATAAGCTAAGAACATCCAAAAGTCATAAATCGTATATGAATTGGGCCTAGATAGAAAAATAAATAAATAAAAAAGCTTAATGATACTTGCCTTGAGTTTGTCACTGTTACGCCCCGCAACACCACTAAAAAGTTATATGTTGCTAGATAGGTTATTAAATAAACTACTTAGTGCACGTTCAATCAGCTGCAGAAACTTGCAGATTGATTTTTAATTAATTTTTAAGCGACCAAAGGAATTCATTATTTTTTTAACATTAATTAATTTAAAAAAACTTCTGAAGGGAAGTACTTCATTGAAAAGTTTTAAAACACCTTTTTTGTAGAACATTAAATTTTCTTTAAGAAACATGTTTGCAATTTTTCGTATATTGATTTGTTCCTTAATTAAAAAAATTCAAAGAAAAAAAGCAAAATTAAAAATACTTCCCAGGTTTTTAAAGCTTGATTTCTTATAAACAGTTAGCTTGACAAACATTTTCAAAATAACTTTTTTAAAGGAAATTAAATTTCCTACAAAAATGCGTATCGATAAACTTGTTTGACTCAAAATAGTTCAACAGTTTTGACGTGTTTTCTATTTTTTGTACCTTACCTTATAAGGTATACAAAGAAGAGAAAACACTATTAGTAAACTTCTACTTTTTCTTAGCTCAAACTTTTTTGGTACCTATTTTTTCTTTGGCATTCCAAAAAATATTTTCAATGTTATTTATATTATACATATATTATATATTATTATTTATACATAAAACACTTTTTGAAAAAAGACATATTAAAAAAAAAAATTATTTGAATACTTGCATAGCGAGTTGTTACTGTGTTCTGCTAAGAGCTTAATTTTTACACAATATAGTACGAACATAATGTAATAACAATAAGTATATAATATGTCAACATCCTTAGAATAGAAAAATTGAAAACAGGATTTACCTACTATCTTTTACCGGATTTTTCTAATCCCAATAGCTAAACTAAGCAAACCGATAATGAACCCTTTTACCACATTTATCTCAAGACATTGAGATGCATCAATACTGATGCAGATTCGTAATCAGAGAGCCCAAATCATTAAAGGAAAAATAGTTTTTAGATGTTATCAAGCGAGTAAGTAATTATGCTTGCCCTTATTATACACATTGGAATATAAAGACAGACAGACAAACATCGTAATATCATGTTTAATTGTTATCTCAAACATTTTTCTCTGCACGATTACAAAACTTAGCTTATACGAGTAGTACCTATAATCGCAAGTAAAAAAGAAAGAAACTTTTTCACTCCAATATTTAGATGTATTTCTGATGACATGCTAGGTATGACTTCTAAAATCCAACTACCTAATGTGACCTTAAGAAAAGTAGCTCCAAAATTGGTTGCTTACATAACTGATGCATTTATTTTATTTATATTATTTTGCAGCTTTTTCTTAAGTTTTCACTTTTCCAATTCTCCGAAATATCTTACAATAGTTGCAACTTAATTGGCTCGAAAAACATAAGTAAATACATTTCTAATTCTCTATTTCCATAGTTGTTCTCCTTTAAATAGAACTGGTAAATGTACCTACCTACTAAAGTGTTTAATGCACCTGTTTTTATGGAACTTTTATAATTCGTAACAGATTGTGGCATACAATTACTTTTGACCGAACAGACTTCAATTTCATGTTTTTACAAAATTGATATCTTCAATCACTACCTATACCTACCTACATTATGTTTGCATTTTTTCAATAACTCCAGAATATGCCTACTTGATATACATTTTGCGTAATTCTTTCTTTCATCAATTGCAAAATGTATTTCAAAGTAGTCAAATTGTTTTTCAAAGCAAAATGATGCAATGTGACAATTTGCTCTACATTGGTGTAGGTAGTAAGTAAACCTTGAAGTAAAGAAGAATTACAAAATCATTTGGCTATTTCTCAAACGAGTTCTTGTTCTTCCCCTTGAGATAACGAAATTCTTTCAACCCTTTTTGCATACACATAATAAAAAAATAAAATTGCGTCATCACAGATCTTGCCAAAGTATTTTTCCTCATGTTTATGCTCTTTTGATATTTAAAGCTTACTCTCTTAAATACGTTCCACACAAAGGACACAATTTTTTTTTACATTTCTCAGCGTTCACAGCGCCACCATGCGCCCTCGGTTTAAAGGATTCTTAAATTGAATGATGAACTTACTATAGTTTTTATATACAATGGTAAAAGGTTCAGCCATCGGATCCGCAGGCACTGGCATGAGCTGAAAACCACATTGTTGTGCTTTACGTTGCCATCCATAAATCTAGACATAAACAAAAGAGAAGTTATTAAGACAATTTATTTATGTTCTAGAGCTTTAACACGATTCTCGTATTGAATGCAATTATTTACGAAAGAAAATTCAATTGCAAGATGAAAAAAGCAGACAAAGAACTAAAACTACACGGGATGTCATTCTTGAATTCAGAAATTAGAAATGTCATTTTGTACATTGGCTGCGTTCGGTGAGTTTACAAATTGTTCATTTTTGTTAACTAAAAAACACAAAATTGTTCACAATTGTTAGCATGTATATGAGTTTGTAGCTACACCAAACGCACCCAATGACAGCCTTCGCCATTTTCGATAACATTTCCAAAAAATAGTTTGGTAGCACATTTTTGTTATCGGGCTAAGGAAATAAGACTGAATAAATTATGAGGCTAAGGGAAGCCCAGATAGCTAAATTTTTGTTGTATTTAGCACGTGAATTTTTTTAAGCCGTATAGGCTTGAGAAAAAAAACGTACCTAGTATTAAAACAAGTTTTACTTACTATAGTGAGTTTTCTTAGAGCTCATAACATTTGTGTTAAACTTAACAAAATCAACTTCTTAGTTCACCGGTTTTTTAAAACTAATTGTATGACACTAAAGTCAGTCTTTATAATAATAAAAAACTAAAATATAAACAAAGAAAAATTACTACAACTAATCATTTATCACAACCATGCTATTAAATGACAGGGGACTGTCATTTTTTCATAAATATTTAACATATAAGATTAACATATCAGATTACAAAAAAAGATGTGGCTCCATACACCATACTAGATAATTAATTATTTTAAACAAGTTGTCGTTATTAAGACTTGTAACCAAGTTTAATTTTTATTTGAATAAATACTTATTTTAACGTAATTTTTTGAATTAATACTTTTTCAACGTAATTTAATGAATTCAATTACAATGCTTTTTTAAAAATAATAATTTCCAGTTTGAGAAAATGTTAAACATTAAATTTAGATCTTGCAATACCTTTTATTTCGAAGTAAACTTGTATTTCGCATTCGAACAAACATATATGATAAAAGCTTTTGTAAACTCCCTCCACAAGAAAAGCTCCATCACAATTTGTATAAAAGGGCCCACACGATCAAGACAATTCGCACTTTGGTAACTAACGCTCTAGTCGAAGGTGTATACAGCTGCTACATTGACGCCCAACGAGTGGGTCACTTGAAATAAAAATAATTTTAAAGAAGTGAAAAGAACCCCTCCCATAAAAAAAAAATCTAGTGAGCCTATACCGCGCTACTATATTATAATTTAAACTTCACCACGAATTCTGGTGAGTTTAGAAGAAGCAACCGTATTGCTGTACTCAATCAATCGGTTTGCAATAATCCAAAAGACGAAATGGCTCTTACAACACAACAATTTAACGAACTTATACAAGCCCTAAGACCTGAACATGGTAGTTTCAGTAACTGCACGGATCGTTTCAAAGGTGACCGTGACAGCATGATCGTTGAAGGATTTATATCTAAGATAAACGTATATAAAGAAATCGAACGCATTTCTGAAGCCGATGCTATAAAAGATTTCCCGCTCCTATTACAGGACAATGCTATAAACTGGTGGCAAGGGGTGAAAAATTAAGTTACGAAGTGGGAAGATGTCTTAGCATTATTGCATAATGCCTACGCACCGGTTAATCCTGATTATAGGATTTATATGGAGTTACTTGAGCAGAAACAAAAACCAAATGATCCATTGATGACTTCATCTGTGCAAAGCGTGCATTGTTTTCGCAGCTTTCGGAACCCATCCCCAAAAAATCAATGATGATAAACATGATATATGGGCTACTGACTCTCACTATCCGCGACGGAGTTCCCCGTGACAACGTCAATACGTTTGCAGAGCTACTTAACAAAGCCAGATCAGTGGAAATCGCCAGTAAAGAAAGAAGTTCCCAACGTGCTTCAAGTGGCGAACAACTTGTCAAGAAAAGATGCAATTTCTGCAAGCATGCTGGACTCACAATATGAATGCAGAAAGAAGGAGAAGCAGGAGAGTGAAAAGTGTAAACCAAAAGTCTTGGAGTCGAAAACCCATTGCTACAAATGCATGGTCCTAGGTTTTGTGCGTTCCAATTGCCCTACCTGCAAAGACTTACCAAAAGGACGTATGTAGGTATCAAAACTCAACTCGGTACAAACCTTCCTTCCGTTACGATACAAGCCCACGGTGAAAGAGGAATTGCAAACATGGACACGGCAGCTCGTACGAGTGTTTCTGGAAGAAGAGTTGTTCTTAACCCTGCTAAGATATGGAGCCAAATTCATCCAAATCAAAGCTGACGTAACCATGGCAGACGGAAACTCAAACTCACAAGAAATTTATATAGCAGACACACAAATTGAAACCGGAAAACGATTGAGGCCGATAAAGTTCGTAGCTCTCCCTAAAGCAACCGACAACAGAACATTAATTGGCATTAATTTCTTAGAAGAAAACGGCATTGTACTGGATTTTGGACAACGCTTTTGGTATTTTGCGGCTGAAAAGAATAAGGTCTACGATTTTTACGATACGACGCACACAAGCGTGATTAGCAAGCATCCAATCCAAGACATCACTGCTTCTGCAAAAATGTTTGAAATGTTAACACCAATATCTCCAATTGCAAAAACACCTACGCTTAATGTTACAAGTAATCAACTTTCAACATCATCAGGAATTAATTCCGTAATCCCTACCGAGAATCCCGGATCTACAGTTCGCTTTGAAAAACCCTCATCAGCTTTTCTAACTTGGTTTGACAACACAGAAACATCTGCTTCACTTTCTTCATTACCAGTAACAGATGAATACATTGGTCCTGAGCTACCTCAGAAAAAGGAAGAAAGCAACTACAAGCAACAATTATTCACCACACTCTATTCAGCAAATTTTTCAAAAATCGTTACGAAATAACGAAGTAACACCAGAAAGAAAAAGTGAAAAGAAAAATCTGTTCCCACCATTACAAAAAACAAAGAAGCCAAAAGAGGCGCAACTAAAGCAAAAAGAGGAAGACATTGTACCTTACTTTACTGAGATACTTGCTATTGCTATTGATGTTCTTCTACGTGAGGATGAGGCAGTGGAACTTAGCGTTGAAAATAGAAACAAGTTGAACCAACTACTTGCTGACGAAGTAAGTGTTTTCGATGCTATCGCTGAACCGACACCCTTTACGGTTTACAGAATCAACACTGGTGATCATAGTCCTGTTCAACGAATCCTTATCGACTCTCGCCTACAAGGAAAGGCCAACGCAACTAGAATTGGAAAAAATGTTAGAAAATCGAATAATCTTCTTTTATTGAATGTGAAACTCCATGGGCAGCTCCTGTCGTCCTGGCAACCAAAAAGGATGGAGGAATAAGAGTCTGTATCGATTACAGACAGCTAAATAAACTTGCTGTGCCTGATCCATACCCACACCCAGAATTGATGATCTTCTTCATTCAACAAAAAAGACTCAGTTCAAATGAACTTTGGACATACAATCAGGTTACTACCAAATTAAAGTTGCAGAGGAAGACATGGATAAGATTGGTTTCATTATTCCATTTGGAATGTTTCGATTCAAACGCATGCCTTTTGGCTTACGCAACGCACCAGCAACGTTCCAGAGGCTAATGGATAAATTCCGAAACGGCTTAGTAAATATTCTTCTGCTCACTTACCTCGACGATTAGATAATATGCTCCAGCAGCTTTGAAGAACACATTTCCGATCTAAAGCAAACTTTCAACCGGTTAAAGTTTTTTCAACTTAAGGTAAAAAGAAAGAAATCTAAATTTTGTTGTTCGAAACTAAAATATCTTGGCCATCTAATTACCAATGAAGGTATACAAGTTGATCCTGAGAAAACACTTGCAATTTCTAACCGACCCGAGCCAAAGAATCCGAAGCATGTACTGTCCTTCTTGCAGACATGTTCATGGTACCGGTGCGGTTCACAAAAAATTTTGCTGAAATCTCTAAACCACTGAGCTCTCTTACAAAGAAAAATGCTTTATGGAAATGGGGAAAAGAAGAACAGACTTCATTTGATGCTTTGAAGTCCATACTCACCAGCGCACCCATACTACAACAAGCCTGCGATGACAAACCTTTCCGCCTTAAAACTGACGCCAGTGGCTATGCAATAGGTGCTGTTCTGGTCCAGGGGGAGAGCTCGGATGAACATCCAATTGAAAACGCTTCGAGACTTTTAACTACTATTGAACGCAACTATTCGACTATTGAACGTGAAGCACTAGCCATTGTTTGGGCAGTCAACAAGTTCCGAGGATATATTGAAGGAGGAGAAGTCACCCTTATAACAGACCATCAACCACTCAAATGGCTTATGAGCCTGAAGTCATCAACTGGTAGACTTGCTCGATGGGCTTTACAATTACAGCCATATAACTTTAAAATAGAATACACACCAGGAAGAACAAACATAATCGCAGATATGTTATCACGGCCTCAGTGTATAGACAAAAAACATAAAGAAAATAACTGTGAAACATGCTCGTTTCACATCGATTTACCGACAAGAAAATCCAAAGAAATCCGAGATGCACAGCTTCAAGATGATCAATTAAAGAACATTATTGAATCTTTCGAAAATAACGACGAGAATTAACCACGACGGACAGCTTGAGGATACATCGTAAATGATGGAATACTTTATAAATATTCTTTGGAATCCGACGCAGAAAATGCTCAGTTAGTAGTTCCACTGCAAGAAAGGACAACCGATTTAAACAATTATCATGATGCAGCTACAGCAGGCCACTATGGCATCGACAGAACCTTTGCTTTGAATAGCCTCGCGATACTACTGGCCTGGAATACGAAACGATATAACCAAACATATTGGAAATTGTCTCGCTTGTCTACGGTACAAACCGAGTAACATGAAACTCTCCGGTTTGCTGCAAACAGTGTCAAGTAACCAACGTTTTGAGGTTCTATCTGTGGACTTGTTCGGACCATTGCCCTAAACCAACGACAACTACCAATGGATACTCATTGCTGAAGATTTTGCCAGCCGATGGACCGAGGTGTTACCACTCAAGGAAGCTACTGCCGAAAACTGCGCCATCACCCTATTAAATGAAGTTTTCCTAAGATATGAAATTCCACGACAACTTATAACAGACAACGGTTCCCAGTTCATTTCATCACTGATGCAACAATTGACGCACTGTCTTGGTATTCGACAAACCCTGACACCAGTGTACCACCCAGAAGCTAACCCTGTAGAAAGGAGAAACAGAGATTTAAAAACTCAGCTCGCCATCCTTGTCGGTAACAACCACAGTACTTGGGCTGATGACCTACCGTCTATTCGATTTGCCTTAAACACCGCCAAATGTCAAAGTACGGGTTATACAGCATCCTACCTTACCTTTGGACGAGAACTTCGAACTATAGACGATGTGCAATATGATTTGAGAACAATTATGCAGTCAGAAAATTTCTTACCACAAATTACTCCTAAACTTAAACGCCTACCAGAGGTAATGGACCAAGTAAGAAAGACCACTGAAAAGAAGAAGAGGACGACCAGCAAAGAACAACACTCCTGTCGCCTCATCGAGACGACCTCCGCGCCAGAGAGGAGATTGTAACAACCAATTTTAATTTTTATTTTAATTAATACTTATTTTAACGTAATTTTTTGAATTAATACTTTTTCAACGTAATTTAATGAATTCAATTACAATGCTTTTTCAAAAACAATAATTTCCAGTTTGAGAAAATGTTAAACATCAAATTTAGATCTGGCAATGCCTTTTATTTCCAAGTAAACTTGTATTTCGAATTCGAACAAACATATGATAAAAGCTTTTGTAAACTCCCTCCACAAGAAAGGCTCCATCACAACTTGTATAAAAGGGCCCACACGATCAAGACAATTCGCACTTTGGTGACTAACGCTCTAGTCGAAGGTGTATACAGCTGCTACAAACTGTTAAGAGTAAAAAAAGGCTTACCAGGGGACTGTTTCCTCTAACGGCCGAGAAGCGTGGATCACTAGCAGATGCAGTCGTCACACTAAAAAAAAATGGCGGCTAGCTCCACAACCGAACGAACTTCAAATCAAACCGATTGCGTTTCGTTTCACGATCTAAATGTTTCGCGCCAAAACAAAATTTGACTTCAGCGCGGTTTTCCAAATTTTAACAGGGGACTGTTTTAATAATTTGAGGACAGCATATTCGCACATAGATATTTTGAATAAATTATATTGTAAAAAATATAATTGTGAGGTATAAAGATACTTACTGTTCTTTGTATGTATTTGGATGTTTTTTATTCAGTTATCAACGGCAAAAAAATTAATATTGGTAACAAAAATTGTAATTCTGGAAAAGGGACGTACCAGGGGACTGTGTTGGATGTTTGGGGTTTATTTATTCAAACATAACATCATTAAATTACTAAATAAGCTGTGGCGTGCCAAGAATGCATAATACTATGTCATTATTGATACAAAAAGCTGAGAAATATTAAAATTTATTACATAAAATTAGCTTGGGACAGCGATTTTCAATTTAGTGGAGAAATGACCGTATATAGTCTTCCAATATTACTTACTTACTTAGGTGGGCATTACAGTTCGGGGTGAACCTGGGCCTCAACCAAAATCCTTCTATAACGACTCTGATTTCGGGTGAGCTCTCTCCAGTTTTGCACTCTAAGTCGGTTGAGGTCTTCATCCACTTGATTGCGCCACCTAAGACGAGCTCTTCCCCTTCCGCGATTTCCATGCAATGTGCTTTCGAAAACCCGTCGAACCGGAGCGTTTGGGTCCATCCGCTCTAAAAAAATTTCTTTATGGCCCAACCGTCGTAGCCTCGCGATGCGAACACTTCTGGCTATGCCCATGTCGCGATACAGCTAATACAGCTCGTTGTTGTATCTTCTTCTCCACACATTGTCTTCGCATACGGGACCAAAGATCAATCGGAGAATTTTTCTTTCGAAACGACCTAGGGTTTCCTCATCCGCTTTCGACAAAGTCCATGCTTCCGCGCCGTAAAGCAGGGCTGGAATGATCAAGGTCTTATATAAGGTTACCTTGGTTTTTTGTAGAGGGTTTTGTTTCTCAATTGCCTTCTTAACCCAAATAAGCAACGGTTGGCAAGTGTTATTCTCCGTTTGATCTCCGTTCTGATGTTGTTTTCCATATCTATAGCGGATCCTAGGTAGACGAAGTCCTGTACTACCTCGAAGTTATGTCTGTCTACTGTGACGTTTTGTCCAATTCGTAGATATTCTGTGTCCATCAACCCATTTTTGCCGCTTCTGTTTCAATACTCGCAAAAATACATATGACATCACGCTTTTTTCTTCCCATTACGTCAATATCTTCTGCGCAGGCGAGTAATTGTACAGACTTTTGAAAGATTGATTGAGTTTCTTACAATCTTTTCAAGTATGATGTTGAAGAAATCGTATGACGCCTAAAGCCCATTTTGACATCAAAGGTATCGGTGAGTTCTTTACCGACCTTGACGGAAAAGCGTGAATTCTCCAAAGTCATCCTGCATAGTCGTACGAGCTTTGAAAGGATGCCGAAACTAGACATGGCTCTTGAAGCTCGTCTCTGTAAATACTGTCATACGCGGCCTTGAAATCGATAAAGAGATGGTGAATATGGTGCAATGCAATAAGACCCGCGGCAATAAGACCCGTGGGTCTTATTGTCCAAGGAAATGGAAATAACACCCACTGGCTTTGTTTCGACATTGAAGAGGCAATAAGACCCACCAAAGAAAAGAATTAAGGCCCATGTCTTTTGTTGCCATTTTGAAGCAGCATTTATATGAGTCTAATGAACATGGGATCTTAAAATTAGTTTTCCTTCTTAGAAAGGGTGAAGAACATAGTGGATGCGCTAAATGCATATATTCTTTTTATTTGAAGGAATAAAACATTTTGAGGTACCGAAAAACAAAGCTCAGTCCACTTTCTTTTGTGCTTTTAGCTACATTCTCCTGTTCTGTTCGTGTGAATTTTTTATGTTCAACCCCAAGCCCGCACTACTTGAAGGGAAATTACGTTCGCTTCGCTTTGTTTTTTACTCACGGATAGTATAACGAAGCTAAAAGCGAAGCGGAAAAAATTTTCTCAAGGGAATATGGATGTGTGGTGTAAAAATAAAAATTCGCGCGAATTTTTATTTTTACACCAAAAAAGTGAGTAAAAAGCAAAGCGAACAAAATTTCCCTACGTGTAGTGAAATACGTGCCTGCGGTTGAACTTAACTTAACGCGCGCGAATTGACCGCAGTAAACACATTGTATGATTCATAGTTCCATAGATATTTATTATGTACGTGTGTTCCTCTTTGGTATGTCATAACCCACAATCAGAGCATGGACTTATGTCAAGTGGAGTTACGTCCCTGTGCAAGTTTATTCACATTAAAAATAAGTTTAAGTGCAAACGGTGAGACTTCTTTCCATTACGAAATGGTATTTAAGTTCGCAGAAAAAGGAACTAAGGCCCGCGGCTGTTACTGCCATTTCATCATGGAAATAACCCCCATGGGCCTTACTTCCAAAACAAAGAGGAAATAAGACCCGCGGGTCTTATTGCCGTGGGCCTTATTGCACTGCACCGGTGAATATCGATATTATATTCTAAGGTTTTTTTTTTCCAAGATTTTGCCGCAATGTGAAAATTTGGTCTATTGTGGATTTCTCTGGTCTAAAACCACATTGATAAAGACCTATGAAGTTGTTGACGTGGGGTTTCAGACGTTCACATATTACAGCAGACAAGGTCTTTTAAGCGACGGTAAGGAGGCTTATCCCTCTATAATTGGTGCAATTGTGAGGGTCTCCCTTCTTTAGGATCGGGCATACGATACTGAGGTTCCATTCATCGGGCATGCTTTCTTCCGACCATATCATGCAGATCAGCCGGTGCATGCAGCTTTCCAACTGGTTTCCAGCTGCCTTGAAAGGTTCGGTATCAAGGCCATCTGCACCTGCAGTCTTATTTGATTTAAGTTTGCATATGGCAAGCTTAACTTCTTCTAGGTCGGGAGGACGGCATTCATTCATTCAAATAAAGGAAAATAATATCAGCCAGTCTAGTGACATCCGCAACACTTTAAACCTTTTCCTTTCCTTTGGAGATCACAGGTGTAGTAAATAAGAAATCAAAATTATTCGTTTCGCGAAATCTCGTAAAAATTCGAACATAAACGAGATTACTATTTGCAGTAATGTAATGTAATGTAATGTAATGACGCAAGGCATTACGCGTGGTACTGATACTAAACCGAGCTACACGGTAAAAGCAGATTCTCTGGTCAGAGCTATAGGGACTCCTTGGGCTATAAAAAAATAATATGACCGATTAAGAGTCGCGAGTTGGAGCTTTGGAAGTGATGTGAGCAGGTGAGACAAGAAATATTTTGGCTTGATTTTCACAATCTACTTAAGGACATCCCAAAAGAGGAGTTTAAGAGATATTGGGAAGACAAACGAGGGTGATGAGAAAAGTCAAAGTTTCTTTTAAATAGTAGGTCTTACTCCTTGTCTTGTATAAGCCATCTAAGCACGATGTCTTCTATTGCTTGCAAAACTTAAATCATATCTTGTCTAGGCCTTGTCTTTTTGAACTTCTTAACTGCCTCACTTACAATATTCCCAACCACCAAATTAAGAGAAATCAAACGATTTTTGAACTTCGAAGTGGTCAACACGCAGCCCAGTATCCGTTTACAAAAATAATACCGATTCCACAGTCCTGAAAACGAGCCCTATTTCCTGTATTCCGCCATTTGTTTCATACACAATCAAAATATCTACTTTCCTCGTTCTCATCATTTCTTCCAGCTCGAACATTCTTTCCTCCACTGCTCCAACATATATGATTCTTAGAGTCGTTCAACCCGTCGGATTATTTTCCTAGCCCTCGCAATCCGTGATCCGACCGTTTTTGCTCTGTTCAGGAGTAGGTACTCTGGCAGCATTACTGTCTGACGGGGTTGTGCCGTTAATGCACTTCTATAAAGCTCGAAACGTTACGAAATTTCGCAAAACGTTTCGCAATTTTGACTTTGAACTTTCTTTTACTACGCGGTGTTTGCCAGTCGTGTGTAGCCAAGGATCTGCATGCACACTTTTAGGAACATTTTAAGGTGTTGCGGGTGTTGCAGAACATACTTTGATGAAGTTAATTGTTAAGATATTATTTCTCATTAAGTAATCTTTAGCGAGATGCGAAGAGAAACCGCTACGGAAACCACTGGGCCTGCAATTTTATTCCGATTCTGAACGAATAAGTTAAGCATTGCAGTTTAATTACTCCCAGGGGACTTGTCAATTCCTCGGGAAAAGAGATATGTTTATGTACCTACTTTCTCGTGAAAACATTTTATCGTGTTTCTGGGGCTCGGATATCTGACCTCCCACGTTACAGGCAGACATTACGCCCCTGTTACTGCACCCTTCGTGTTGACGTTACGCACTATCTTAGCCTTGGGCTCAAAACTCTATCTGAGGTTCTCAAATGTAATAAAACTCCATATTTACAAAACTTCATATTTACATAATATATAGATATAGACACACTTTATAAGTTTGAGTATATACTAAAAAGAGAGCAATAGTAATCACTGAAATGGACATCACAAATGTCCTCTAAATGATTGGAAATTTTTTCCAATTAAACAATTTTTTCTTCACCTTCGTCAACCAAAGTTAATTAAAACTCAGACGGTCAGACGCAAACTTTGACTTCAAAAGTTTATAAATGCTCCAAGGATAAACAACATTGCCAGAATATCAACAGACTCCGAATGTAAATGTATGCATATAATAATCTCAACAATACTTACAGAGACCTCTCTCTAGTCACTACACTCCGGCCGCTATAAGACAACGGCATTTCAATTTTAATTTTAATAACCTTTTGCTTATTTGAAATTCCAAAAGGTAAATACACAGAACCAAAGATGCGGCCTGTTAAAACAAAAATTCTAAACACCACCAAATTGACATAGGAAATAAACACAACACCACCCATCCTTGCCATCATTCGAGATGAGATGAAACATGAAACACATCACTGGAGCAAGAAGAAAGATTGTTTTGTTTGTACTTTATCAAGAGGGATAGAATTTGAAACCACCACTGAAGGGTGCATTCAACAACAGCTGCAGCAGCAGCAACAAACAAAGCACACCTCCACATTCCCATCCTATTGACTGTTTTCGTCAAGTCCAAGATAAATTTTTTGGACCTCGAGTCCTAAACAAATAAACAAAAGTGCATCCATTGCTCATGGGATACAAAAAGTTGTTGAAAGCCGAAAGTACATATTTCCAGAGTTAGCAGCCGAGAAAACTTGCCCCTAGTTAGAGGATTGCATGCGATTTAAGTTCTAACTGTGATATAAACAAACAACATACATGACTGACTCTTTCTTAAGATTTTC
Organism: Melanostoma scalare; assembly: GCA_949752695.1. NCBI lineage: Eukaryota > Metazoa > Arthropoda > Insecta > Diptera > Syrphidae > Melanostoma > Melanostoma scalare. Next base: position 89,521,211 of record OX456984.1, read on the forward strand.
ATTCATTTTTGAGTTCAATTAATGAATTGAGTGGTTATTCTTTTCTTCTTTTTTTTATTTACGATACGTGTCAACAAAGAATTTCCTTATGGATTTTTGTGGAAGCATGTGCAAATGCATTTGCTTTTTTTCTAATCAAACTGAAAAAAATTACAAAATACAAAAATCTAAAACGAAAAAACATGTATCAGACATGTTCTTTATCAACCTGCAGCTTATGGCTGAACTGAACTATAAATTTGAGGAAAAACCTTTTAAATTTGAAAAGAAAAGATTTATTTAACAATTTCATGAAATTCCATTATGTGATAATGGAAATCATCGAAATCGAAATCGAAATGGTTCGAGGATTGCGTTAACTAATAATGTAAACACCTTCTTAAAGCTTATTTTATGTTCTGTCTGGGGCATTAAATTGTGTGTTTATAGGGGGGAAATGTGCTACCTGATTTTTTCATTTTGAATAGCAAATACCAACCAAGAACGAACTGAATGAAAGAAATGCGAAGATGTTGATCTCGAAATAGAAACATATTTCGAAAGAAACACTCCAATGGAGTCACTACGACGAGTATCCGTGTACCGTGGAGCCAACGCAACGTAGAATGCGTTTATTTGTCAAAAGTATCTATGTGATTTTTGTTTTTATTGAAATAGCTATAGAACGCTGTCTAGGTTTAAACAGAAACTATCAAAACCACTTCGCGTCGGTGCGCCTCGCTTTCCGGTGCGTTTTGCTATGCTGCACTCTGCACATCGTTCTTCAATTCAATTGAAATGTCGAAACTCCTTCAAACTTCGGAATGTAATTTTTTTTGAAATTGGGGAAGACATTTGAATTTTTATTTAAATCAGTCTACAACTGGACCTCTTTGCTGAAGGACTCAAAGTAATTGCAAACGCTGATGACTTCGCTATCGCTGTATCAAGAATAAGTGCTCAAATTCTCGTTTAGTTTCTCAATAAACTATACTAAAGCGAACAAAAAACGTGGACCGGATGTTAATCCCCTCGAAACTGAGCTTGTCCTTCCTGTTTGCACGGAAATATCAAATTCCGCAAGTAAATACATCATCGATCAATGGAATCCAACTAATTTTCTTAGACGAAAGTTAAATATTTGGGTCGTATCCTGAATCTTTTTCGTCCCCTTACGACGCACGTCACCAGAATCGTGATCCCGAAAAGATCTGCTGTCACAGTATCATCAGCCCAGTAACTGTCAGCTTACTCTCTATGATCTGCTATGATTGTTTAAAAAAAAATATTTAAAAATGCTATGTATTTATATAATCCTAAAGTTAAAGCTTTAGATGGTTCAAAACCAGTTTGGTTTAAGTTTCTAAGCAAATTTGCAGATCTAATAACGATCAACGAATCTATAAGCAATATAGAGCCTTGCAAAAAGAGATTTTAATCAATATTTATATTCCATCGAATGTGGCTTGAAGGAAAACAGTGAGGGTTTTTGGAAATTTGTTAATGATAAGTAAAAGTCGAACGGTATTCCCAATGATATGCGCTATAATGGTATTACATCATCCGATATCCCGGTTATTTGTGACTTATTTGCTGAAAATTTTCAATCTGTCTATTTCAACAGTCTTTCTATTTTTCCTGGTTCGAATTTCAGCTGTCCATTACCATTTTTTGTAATTAATTTTTAAATGGTCTTGATAAGAGTTATAAAAGTATGATTTTATATACCCTGCCTTTGCGAAAGCATTTGACCGAGTAAATCATGATGTTTTAATCAATAAACTTGGTAATTTTGGGTTTCACTAAAATTTTCTTAACCCGTTAGAACAATACTTAAAAGATCGTGTTCAGTACCTACGTCCGTATTAATAATATTTTTTTCAATCCAACTTATGTCACATCTGGTGTTCCTCAGGGTAGCCATCTTGGACCTCTGCTCTTTTTGCTATTTATTAATGACATTCCTGACAGATTTCTTAGCTCAAATTGTTAAATGTATGCGAATGACCTAAAAATTGATCGTTGTATAACCTCCGAGTAAGACTGCCTTCTTTTACAAAATGATTTCAATGATTTATGAAATTGGTGTAAGAATATGAATATGCATATCTAAATGTAAAAGATTGACTTTTTGTCGCAGCCGTTCACCTGTCAACTTCACTTATAAAATTGATAGTAAGGATCTTTATATTAAAGCTTTTAAAAAAGATCTTTGTGTAATTTTTGGTCAAAAACTTAGCTTTTGAAGACATTTTGATTTTTAAGTTGTTAAAAGCAGCTCGATGTTGGGTTTTTTTTTACGAAACTCTATAGATTTGAAAGAGCCTCATGCTCTTAAAAGTCTTTATTTTGCATGGAATTGAAAGAGCCTCATACTCTTAAAAGTTTTATTTTGCATTAGGACAATATTGGACTATTGTAATACCATATGGAAGATTCGAAAAAATCCAAAAACGTTTTATTAGAGTCGTCATGGATGGAATATACATATGTACATAGATACATATGCCTTCTTTTAATATAAGAGGAAAGTTAGGTACGCGAATGAAATACTTCGCAGTTGTGCGTTTGTTCACGACACTGATCATATTGATTGTCCTCCTATTCTGTCGTTAACCCTTTGAGTCATGCTTTTCTTTACTGCAAATTTTGACCTGAAATAGGGGTCACTGATCACGAATCTGCGGGTATATTTTATAATTTTCAGATCCAAGATGGCGGATCCAATATGGCGGACAAAATTTGTGAACTTCAATCAAATTTCACTAAAATTGGTATACAGAGGTTATATCACAGAACTGTGTATGCAGCCAATGAATCATTATGCAGGCGTTTAAGAGAAACAAATATAAAATACGATGTGATAAAGTTCAATATGAGTAGACATGTATTTAAGTCAAATCTGTTATTGTTGCTGAATAACCTCAATGGTGGCTATGTTCAAAAAATATTTATTTATTTACTTACTTATTTATGATCTAGTCATCACTAAAGTTATGTTATACTTTGTTAGAGGAAATAAACTAAATACTAAACTAAGATTAATCAAATCAACCAACATATTGACTGGTCAGACATTGATTTATTGGCAATTTTACCATTTCACAATCACATTTGATGGTCACTTAGTCATTTTCACTTCACTTTAAACTTTTGGCGGTCACTGAACCGTAAGTCCCTCTTCTTATTTCCAAGCATATCTTATCTCCAATTAATTAACATCGCCAGAGATAGTCTATAAGAAAAAAAAAAATTAAGTATCCCCACATGACATTTTAATGATTCGCAAAATCAACACAAAATAAACCTCCCAACCATATGTTAAACCAAACACAAAAAAGCACGAAAAGCAAAGGCAACCCGCTTGCCGCACTTTTTGTATACAAATTACAAACACTTAAAAAAATTGTTTCTTTGTTGGTTTAATCCAAACATCTGTTTCGATCAAAAGTCACCTATATGGCAAATCAATATCCAAGTTCCACAAGTATATCTCATTTCAAATGCTCAACCAGTACACTGGTACTGGGACTGGCTCTGGCACTCCAACGGGAATGGATGATGATGGTTTTTCTTCTTCTCCCACTATTGTTGTTATTGTTACTATATTTTGTTTTTGATTCGAAGTTTTTTTAGAATCTTTCACTGACTAGGTATCACTTAACCAAAACCACCTCCACTTGAACAGACAACCGGCAAGCGGCAACTCATCTGATCAGTGATCAGTTACCGACCAACTGTTGAGTGGTAAAGGCGAGAGTTGTGCCAGTGCTTAAATATTTCTCATTTCTTTTACTCAAGAGCAAACCCGATAGAAATATTCTCGCGTCTGTACGTAGGTACATATCTTTAAATGGAATTTCCGCAGCAATACTCGAATTAAATTTCGCGAGAAGTAGGCGTGTGTGTTATGTGTAGTGTTAGTGTTACTCATCCTCAGGATAATTGAATGATTTCAGTTATTTCATAGGAATTTATATTTAGCTTATCCGACGAACTAAGAAAAAGTTCATTGTTTTTCTGTGTTGTGTACTTTTCAAATTAAACCTGCAATCGCCTTGGCCATACTGCTAAAATATAGGATCTTAATTTTATTACTGGATAGCTCTAGGGCAAAACAATAACACTTCCGTGTAACAAAAGGTGAGTGCTTCGTCTGATAAGAGTCTCATTATAATCCATACATTTGTGAACCACATCCTCCCAACTAAATGACTGGCAATTGGTAGGGGCTCTTATGGTCCTTTGAAGATAAGTAAACTATAACGACTCTTCAGTTATTCTGTTCTGCTTGTTCATTGTTTTTGTTACACCACAACTACCACCACCACCACCACCACCGGCCAACCAACCGGTGACATGTCAACTTTTGGAAATGTCACTGTCTCGTATCGATTGTGTTGCCTATTGCCGATGCCGTATCTATCGCTTTGCCATAAATGTTTGTTTTCGTTTTCTAGTTCTTGGTTTGTGTTTCTCGAACAACCTATAGAATTAGGTTCAATGTGTTATGTGATGTAATTTATTTATCATTAGATTGTTTATTGTTGTGTGTTTTTTTTATTGTCACAATAACAGTGATGTGTGTCATCTGTGTAATAGGGTCGTTGAGAAGGAAGTGCTTTGAACTTATGCCCCTTTTTTTATTGGAGGCTCTATTGATAGGGTTTTAATTGAAATTGATTCCAAGTGGACCGATAACTTGTGAGAGACTTGGAATAGACTGAGAAAACAGACCTAGTGATTAAACATATTATACCTCTGTAGGTACCTACCTGCCAACAATATATTTTTTGAGGTGATGTTTAATGTGGCTTTTATGACATCACATAGCACCATGCTCCAAGCATACATGATTGTGTCGCTAGCTACAAGGACTATGCTTTCCAATTGAAAAAAATACTTTTTATAAGTTGTTTTTGTGTAGGTAGGTTGGTAGGAGAGTCCAGATGCGAGGGAGCGTTCTCAAGTCGTACCAATGGATTGATGGAATGGAAAGCGAAATTAATTTTATCTATCTACTGTCGATCATATTGAGACATTTAAAACTTAGACTGTTAAAGGAGAATTATTGTTGTTTGGTTTATTCACACTATAGTTTATCACGAATCTCATCCAGTTCGTTGTAAGTTCGCGTTAGATTGCGCTGGTAGAGAACATGATATCTTCATTTGTAATTTGGCTACAACATGGTAGTGTTACGAGTCAAAGTTGACCGCCAGGAAAGTTCGAACATCAATAGCACTGGACGAGAGTCTTGCGTCGATCGTAACACAGTCGATTTCGTAGGTGAATTTAGTCCTGATACGGATTGTCATTATAAGCTTATAGTGCATTGAAGCATTATTGCTCCGAATTTTTTTACTGTGAACCGATTTGCATGAAATTTTGAAATTAGGCTCATCTTACTCTTAACTTCAAAAGTGAAAATGATTTGAGCTCCGCAACCACCCTGGGGGTGGTTGCCACCCCTACTCGAGGATGCATTTTTTTTTTTTTTTCAAAATAGCCTCGGATATAGAAGTCCCAATTTAAAGCAAAAAAAAACATCTCGTGAGTGAAGATGGCTATAAAATTCCCAATAAAACACGGCTATTGGTTATTTTTTTTTTTTTTTTTTTTGTATTTAGAAGCATTGGTACCGTTCACCTATTATACAAAGTGAGGTCTCATTTTGTAAGACAAATCAATTAGATTGTTGTCAGATTTGATTATGTTTTGTTTAAATTTAGACTAAGTGTCGGTAGGAAATAATATAATAAAACTTAAGCACTTTACGTAGAATTCTGATTTACAATATTGAAAAAAAAAAGAGCCAAATTGAAATAAAATGAGTCCTTTTTAACTCATATGAGCCCCAGTGGTAACTCTGTCGGAAGTAGAAAGTTTCCTCTCCACTAGTTATTCTCATGGCTGTGTCCAATTTGCTCTCGAAAGTGACACTTCTCTCTGTGGATCTGCTCTGAAATAGACACTTACATTAGAGCGGCTTCGGATCCTTCTTCTTTTCCTTGGCCATAAACGGCCGCTCCTATGTGGGGCGTAGGGCCAATATTTTGATTTCATTCTAAGATCGGATATGTTTACTTTCATCAGTCCTCTTCGTTTCCCGTCATCTTTGGTCGACCTCTTCTTCTGTTGGTTTGTGGGTTGTATTCAAATGCCATTTTGGCAATGCTGTTGTCGGGGCTTCTCAGCGTGTACCCAATCCAGCGCTGTTTACGTTATAGGATATCCTTCGCTTTCGGCCTCCTGTCGGTCAGCACCCAAAGCTGTTCGTTTGTCATGGTGTTTGGCCAAAATATCTTCAAAATTTTCCTTAAGTAGGATTTGGAAAAGGCTTGAAGTTTTCTCGACACTGCCCCGGTTTTTGAAGTGAAAACTTCTTTAGGCGCGTTTGGCACTTTTGCGATGGGGGTATAGCATTGAATTCGCGACCGACACCATTTTTTGGCTCATCGTATTTCGTATGTAAAGTCGTCATAGCCCAGCGTCTCAGGTTCGATTCCCAGCCATGACTTCCATTTTTTTATTTATTAAAAGTGAAAACATAAATAAAAACTGTCGCCACGGCTGAGATTCGAACCGGAGATCCTGAGTTTAATAGCCAACGGCTCAGTTTCTGTTTTCAGTTTTAAATTCATTTTTATTGTTTCTTTCTTATAACTACTTACTTGCTAACAAAAATGTTTAAGCTAGCTTACATAATAACTTAATTAACTTACTGACCCTAGGCGGGTACTCTAAATTACACAATAACTTATTTCTAATGCCTTTCGGCCTAATGATCTAATATCTACATATTTCTAACTATATAACTAGTATTAAAGCTAAGAAAATTATTATTATATAGCCAACGACTCTGCCATTGAGCCAAGAAACACCTTAATTTTGATGTTGCTAAATGACTAAGAATGTAATAGCAACATTACCTAGTAATATTACTTACCGACTCGGAGAAATACAGAGAAGAAAGAAAGGAATTAAAGAACAGAGAAAAATTTATGCAACGCAGAAAAAATAAAAAGCACCAAATATTTTACTACAATTACAATGTCTATTTTACTACAATTACAATGAAGCTGGAAATTTCATCATGGCAGAGTAGGAGACGCACTGGTCGATGATTCGAACTTTACAAGAAATTAAAAGAGATCAACAACTCATCGCGATGATTTATCGATGGAATTGAAATGGTTTCATGAAAACCATTACTCAAATATTAATTAATTTCGTTTCTAGACTTAATGCATTGTCGTTTTTTCATTTTATTGTCAAAGTTTACGAGCGCAGTTACAAGATCTGTAGACACTATCGTTAAAAAATTGATTTTAACAGAATTTCACAAGGGTGACGAAGAAATATAGATATTATGATATTCCAGATTTCAATTTAGTTGCAAGTTTCAGAAGGCACGATCGTCCAGCAGCAGGAGTAGCTAGCTATCTGTAAAAGGTTGTCTGATACAACTGCCATATTTTGCTCAAATCAAATGGATTTGCATACGAGGTACGCTAGTATGTTTAGTACTAATGTTTTTGATATCGGCGATTTGTGTGTTTGTCGTTGCTTTTATAATTCACCGAATACGTCTTCAAGTGTAATACGACAGTTTTTATATAAAAATGTATTTATTTAGTCGGAAGACGCTTCTGCATAATTCACGATAAAATTAAGGAGAGATTTGATGATTTCCCAATGATTTTGATTGGTGATTTTAACATCAACTTCGCCGATGCTACAAATTTGCCACTTTTTCAATTTTTAAAAGAAGAATACTATTTTACAATGACGAATGACCGCAGCCTTAGTACAACGAAATATAAAGCGACGATTGATGCAGTCTTTGCGATATATTTAAATAGATTCGAGACAAAATTGTTCGTTTCCTATTTAAGTTACCATAGACCTATTATTTCAGTATTAGAATACGATGATTGTAGAGATGATAATAGAAGAGATGAAATTGTGAATGAAAACTCATAAGTTTCATTGATGTTCTTCTATATGTATGTACGTCAACATATGTATATTATAAAAGATTTTCCTGTACATTAAAATATTTACTGAAAATTCAATTCTGTTTTCACTTCTGTCGGCACTCCCGGAGTGCTTCTTTTTTTCTATTTCTCGGAGCCGTACAAAAATAGGCTTTCCACAAGCTTTAAATGTAAAAAGCTACACATGCTTTTGTTATTCTGACTCTTACGTTAGCCTCACTGCCTCCGTGCAATCAGTTCAATCATGCTGCCTAGGTAGCAGAACTTGTCTTCATCTTCTATGGTCTGTTCACTACAAGTTCTAGCAGACATCGATGTTGTATGATTTGCACTTAGCATTAGCACAATGTGCTTTCCATATTGCCGATCTTTTTATTATAAGCGATTGCCAGTCTGTTCAATCGTATTAAGCATCGTTTAAGCAACGTGATGCAACGCCCATTATTGCGTCTGCGCCCATTATTGCCATCTTTATATGTCGATTGGATTTGACGATTGTTTCAGCAGTCCCGCAGAAAAAGAAATAAAGCTGGTGCAGCTGTATTACAATCCATTTTGAACATTTCTGAAGGCAGATTGTCCTCACCAGCAGCCTTGTTGTTTTTCAGCAGGGTTATAGCTTCTTCTATTTCTTCATTGTTTCGGGGAGTCATTGAAATATTGCGGCTCGGATTACGACAACTACACGACAATTACCTATACCATGTTGCACTTAATTTAGAACTCAGTGCGCAATAGCGTTTGCTTCTGCTAACCTGATGACAACGGTTCAACCCGTTTAGAGGAATTAAATATTCTTTCATATTTCAAAGCTTTGCGTTGTCAATTCCTTCATCACAATGCAATTACTCTAAATTAGCGATTCCATTTTTGACGAACCCATAATCTCTACTTCACTCTCCTTCAATAGAACTGACAACCGCGAAACACATTTACATGCAACGCAATTAACCACGAGTCCAAATTGATTGTCCTCTTTTATTTTTATAGCGCAGCACGATACGGTTTCCTTTAATGTCTTTTTAAGTGTTTCCTACGCCACATCAATCTATAAGCATATCTCATTCTCTTTGCTCTACTCATTCAATAGAATTTCTTTATGATAACGTTATAAAATTGCGGCGTGCCAAATAATTCAAGCAGATTCAGCTGCACGATCAGTTAGCCTCCTCCATGACACCGCAGTCTCTTTCCGATAACCGATACCTACCTACATAATGTTGCGAATACAAAGATACTTTTTAGCCACGCAATTTTGTTCGTTTTTTTTTTTGTGCGGAATAAAAGTGTGTCAATTGGCGTCAATGATGAAAACATTAATTCAAGAATGCACGAAAAGACCGACCGAACAAACAGAACGCCAGCTTGCTTTGCTTAGACGTAGCAGCAGTGGGCTTAAAAAGGAGCCACAAATAGACGGGGCTTAACGCAGCACTTTTTTTATATCTTTTGGTTGTGTTAATACTTTTTTAAGCCGTGTATGTACACAGACTTCAAAAGAGAGAGAAGAATCGTTTTGTCCCCAGAGAAGACTGGCTAAGGCTATAATATCACTATTCCGACCATATGCTAATTGGAGTTGACAAGTCAGTACAAACTCGCACTCGATTGTGCTATATTTGCAATACTGTAGTCTGTGGCTCATTGGGATGGAATTAATTTCACCAGTATGGTTGCTGCAGCCAAGATTTTCGATTAGTATTTAAGTTTGTTACTCGAATTGAATTTAAGTCATCTGTTCAGCATGAATTGTTCGGACGAAAGATCTTTTGCTAAAAGCCCCAATCAAACGCTGGAAGCTCCTTTTATTATTCGGTCCTCAGTCGAGTTGCGGACATTGTGAAATTTTACTTTTCTTCTGTAAATTAGGTTAAAGTCAATATGGGACAATAGTCCTTCGAAAGGATTATGTAATTTATAGAAAAACGATACCTATCCGTTTTGGGCTTCTTTAAGGGGTAGGAGATTGAGGATTGAAAAATGCAAGAGGAAAAGGCGCACCATTTTGTATTTTTTGTAAGATGAACGCTCTAATGCAGGAAAGTGGACATCTTCCAACTGTCAGAGAACTATGTTTGTATATGTTTCGCTCTTTCTGTTTTGCCATGATGTATTTTTTTTTAAATTAGTGCTGATGCTCGCAGATACATTTGGCATCAAATTAATTCCGTTTGGACGGGACTTATGCCGTTGTGACATTTGTTTCCCTTTCTGTTTGTGCATGTGCGCTTTGCGAACGTTCAACTGTGAACGGTCTTCTTGTGGTTCTTTTATGCTCATGGCCTTAACATTTGTAGGCACACATAATATTATGGTACGTGATGCGGCACAATGTTTGGTAACACATACATTACATATATTTCTTTTTTGTTTTCTTTTTTGGGGTGTGCCTCATGTGTTGAATTTGATTTGCTTGTTTTACGGATGATTTGGTTTTGGTTTCCTTTTGTGAGGTTGTCTGATAAAATGTCACGAAACGCAATTGAGTAGGTTGAGTGAAACGAATTGGTTATACATATTTTGATAGCCTAGTTAACCTTGGATATAACTTCCAAAAACGACAGGTAATCGATACTATACCATCAAAAGCAAACACAGGAAGTACATACTTAGGATAAGAGGTGCATGGTGTTTGAAACCACTTAAGAGTCACTACAGTTGTAAATAGCTGCGAAATATGAGTAGGTAGCTCATGTAATTTTCGAGGAAAAATTTTTTCTCACTTTAACCTAAGATAATGGAACCATTAGAAGTGGGAAATAAAATAGAGTGCCATTTGAGATTGACAAACACATTTGAAAAAGGACATGATATGTAGTGACAGGTCCATTCAAAAAGACAATCTTATGACTCACAGCGTCACAGGTAACAAAGATCAAATAAAGTGATTCACTTAGTTATATGGTTATTGGTTGTGAAAAGGCGGAGGAAGGTGCCTGTCTGTTCTGTGTCCGGTGAGTATAGTTTTTGAAAAAAGTGTGTTCGAATACGGCATAAGTGAAACTTCAGAAAAGACAAGGCTGCTACTAAAGCTGGGACAAAAGCTTTAAGAAATGCTTGTGTTCCTACCTCATTCTCTCGCAGACCAAATCCGATTTATGAATAATTTTTGTTTTTCTTTTTATTTGTATCGATTTATTTTCTTTCCGAATGTTAACGAAGTCTAATTGCAAAGGCATTTGAGGTTCATTAAAGGAGAACTCAAGTAAACTATCTACAGCTGGCAAAAAGCATTATTTTTGATTTAATTGATTGACTGATTTGATTGAGTGACATTATTAAATCTAAGACACCTCCTTTGGGCATGGCCACATAATTGAAAGCTTGCAGCTCTGCCGATTTGTCACTTAATGCTCGGCCGTGCCCCTTGCCCCTTGTCTAAAAGCAAGTTTCATTGCTTTAATCTTTTTCATCCTTTTCGGCATTGCGATAATCGTGATCTCGATGAGATCACTACTCTCTCACTTATCTGTTTCCCATTAGCGATCCGATAAAAACACCTACATATCAAAAACTAGTTTAATTATCAGGACTGTAATAAAGAGTAGAGGCTAAGACGTTTCCCTTGTGCACACCTACTGTGACTTGGATTGTTTCAGTGAGTCCAGTTGCACATCTTACTTTCGTCATAAATATCCTCAATCATACGCACATATGTAGGCTTCTGGAACTTTTCATATCGGATCTAGTAGTTGTCGATCAAATGTTTTTTGAAGCTAACAAGCACAACATACAAATCCGTATAGGAATCACCCTGTACTTTCATTAGGATCGTTATATCTTATGGTTTGTTGTTAACTTACCCATGACAAATCCACGAAAGTTAGAGAGATCATCATGCTTAATTATATTTCACAATCAGCTGCCTAATAACCGATGATCTTCAAAATATTAGATTTATTATAAAAACAAGGGATTTTCAATTTTTTTAAAACCAAAAACCTCAACAAACATGGGTCCTTCAATGTGTCCTATACATGCATACAAGGTTTCAGGTACTCGAAATGCGTATTTTAAAAACTACTCGTCATTTTATTGTTTAAGGTTTGAAGGTGCGGTCTCGTTGTTGATTTGTGTAAAAAAAAATAGTGCGAACAGTTTTAAGAAGTAAGCAATTGAAAAAGTAATAATTAATTTATTTTAATGGAAAGTAATTGGTTTCGTTGGAAATACATATCATTAACTAAAACAATTTGCAAAAAAAAAAAACAAATTTAGTAAAATCTTTGCCAATATTTGTGGTGTCCGGATACTAAAACCAAAATTGAAGATGTTTCCGGATACTAAAAATATATGATAAACGCACATTTTAAGTATCCGGAAACAGGGCTTGTTTCTTAAAATGATTGTGTCCGGATACTAAAACAAAAGCGTCCGGAAACTAAATTATGCAGTCCGGATACTAAAAATGTGCGTATATCATATATTTTCAGTATCCGGATAGGGCTTGTTTCAATGATTGTGTCCGGATACTAAAACAAAAGCGTTCGGATACTTAATTTTGCTGTCCGGATACTAACGAAAATGGAACGTTTCTGTATTCTTATTTAATTAATTAACAATGATTTGCTTGCAATTTACTTGAACGCTATATTATTGAGAAATGTCTATATTCTTACAATCAGTATAAGTGTCCGCGGTAGCATTTATGGTTACAAAATGGGTCGAAGTCAAAGTTTAGAAAAACGCTAAGTGTCCGTATACTAGTGCGTTTACCCTATGTAAAAATCGGCGTCAACTGTGATATCGTTTCGAAACAATCTGAGACGCTTAATGCTTGCGTGATCGTGTGGTCCAATTCTTTCACGATGAAATGGCAAACTAAACTGAGCATTAATCAAGCGACAACTGTCAAAAAGACCAACTCCGAAAAAGTATTGCCAGAAAGAAACACCCTAACGTTTTTCTTTTATTTGACCTTGAGCTTGAGGAAAAGTCCTTGATTAAAAAAAAAAACTTAAAATATTCAATTTTAAAGATGTTCCCTAACTGTGCTTTCTTTTGAAAGTTCTATATTACTTTCTCTGACAAACAGTCTTTCACATTTTCGTCGCTAAATCCATTGTTAACAGTAAATTTGGCTCAACTTTTATTTCTTGCGTTTTACCGAACTACGACGCTCATAAATACTAAATAAATAAATAATTTACTGAAACATTAATCAATGCATGAGTCTATCAAATACATTTTCCGAAACTCAACCAAAGTTGTGTTGTTAAATATCCCAATCATTTCAATAAAAAGAAAAGAACGTGTTGAAAGCATTTCCGAACAACAAATTTCTTCCAAGTCAATGACACTTGGAATAAAATAATACAATACGGCTTTCCTCTCCTTCCAAAGACCTTTTTTCCCTAGTATCAAGGCTTAACCTTGTAAGTTATGTGATAACGACACTATTCACAGACATTTTTCTGAATCTTCCGCCCTATTTTAAATATAATATCGCCCACACACACGGTTGTGTGTTTACATCGAGGGAATTAGTCACCCGCATTCTTTTTTTTTTTTTTAATTTTTCTTTGCCCACCGTCGCCGTCGCAGTGTAAACACAAGTGATGTTACAAATGACCGCTTAAGCTGTTCTCAAACGGCACCTTTGATCTAGAGATACGCTTGGATCAATTTTATTTTTATTTATTTGTTATACCAGACACCTTGGAGAAAAATAAAGCTATGAACTAGACGCGGTCAGCCTCGTCCGTATGTGTGTGGCTTTTAATAGCCAGTAACGAGATGCGACGACAGGAAGAAGACGTTGATATTGTTCGTGTACAAGGTCATAGAAAAGATACCGACTTTCGTGTGGTTTGGTTTTAATTTTTTTTTTGGTCGGGAACTAATTAATTAGAGGGTTTTTGAACTAACAGACACGTTCCTTTTGAGGCAATCATAAACTCTCTCGCGCATTGGCAGACAGACAGAGTTTATTGGCGGTACTCAACGGTGTTTTGCCGATTCACCCATTTTCCAAAAATGGCGCCCCCTATTTAGCTGGCGATTGAATAGTTCACGTTCACAATTCACGTACACAAGCCATTAATTGAGTTGAGTGGTTTTGAAATATTCCAACTTAACATGACACTAGACACGTATAATAATTAAACGTATGCTGTTGATGGGCCTCCCAGGTGTTAAGCGGTTAGGTAACTAACTGGTCAATGACCAAGAGTGCATAATTGAATTTGCCGGTGTGGTGCACTGACATATTTTCAAAGTAATCCGAATGGGGTGGTGAGATGAAGCCCCTGGGGATATATTGACGCAATACATGACGCTTATCATTAGGCATGTATAATTAATATGAAAAATTCAAGCCTCAGAAAATTACTTTTCTTTACATGCAGACTCACTGCAGAAATTGGCTTAAGTTGTCAAAAATGCTTCGCATTTGCCAGTCACGTCCAATTTATTAGCAACTAAAAACTAAAACATAACTATTCCATCTTCTTACTCACTTTCAGAACTCAAGTAACGGCTGCCCAAAAAATTTAAAAATTTTGCGGAAGCTCCACTAAATAGCGGAAATCCGCCCACTCTCTAATAACACTCAATGCGGCACACACCGTGAATAAGACAATTCCTCATAATTCGCTTCTGTCTCAAGGACGTACCCAATCAAGCGCACATTCATAACCCTGCCCACGTATTCAGTTCAACACTCTGAGTGTGTATCACTGAGAACCAAAAAAAAAATAAAAATTCTGGCAAATCCGCCGGACTATAAGTATTTTTGCTTTTGCATTCCCATCAAAGTACTCCCAGTCATTTCGTCGATGTGCACTTCGCAGTGAAAGCCTATGAACTTGATAAAGTTTTTTTTATGTTTGCCAATATGAAGGCATGTACTAAGTTATGACTGCAAGAGAGAAATCACTTGTTGTTTTAGAATCAGCTGAGTGATAGTGATTGCAAGTGCATTTGTTTGCAAACATTGCAGCTACTTATTGGCGGTTGAATTGAACTGAAAAAAGTTAGAGCGATATGTAACCAACTTATTTCATTTAACCTTAAACTTCGAACCACTAACGTCCGCGTAACAGGCAAACATGCAAAATCATTACGACACGGGCACCAATGCCTTAAAATGTTTATAAATTGCTTTCACAATTTCCCTAAAGTGAGTACTTGAAGCATTTTCAATGTTTTGACTTAAACATAAACTTCCTGAATACCGCCTCTTTTTACACATAGGTAATCCTTATTTTTTTAATAGCTCCGATTTCCCAGTGTCATGCCAGCTTACAACTTCCGTTCTTAGAAAATAAACTCTGAATTTGAGATTCGAATTGAAAATGGGCCACCCCAACCTTCAACCACAAGGAGCTGCCAATGCCCCGTGTACGTAAATATATTCGTTTACGATCTACTTAAAAATACACCCAACGTTGTAGTCTTGTTGTCATAAAACAATGTTTATACGAAAATAATTAAAAATAAACAATTTTTCGATTGTACGTGATTTTTTCATTCTCTTTCATCAAAATTAAATAAATAAATTCCCTATTTACGGCCCTTGTTGTTGATCGGGGGTTCCCTTTTTCACTTTCAATAAAAAAAGGTAAGCAAAAGATAGGTATGCACACGAACAAAAATCTGTTCAATATTCCACATGTGCTCACATATCATTACAAGCGCACCCCTACACAAAAGCAAACAAAAAAAAATGAGAAAGAAACAAATTCCATTAAAAATATTTTCTACAAGGAAATTCTTTTGAAGGCTTTTGCCCTTCAATGGTATCCATCCAACACGTTGGTAAACGAATAGGAATATGTAGTATATTATATAGGTTCAACTTAAATTGATTCTTTTTTTCTTTTACTCAATTCCTTTAGTAGAAGAAATTTATGTGACTTAATACCACCATTTGCACCTGCAATCTGTGGCACCTAATTTTCTCACATAAACTATTCACCTGCACGGCACGTTCCTTACACATTTATAACTTGCAATGAACCTCATCGCTCATAATGGTAAGTGGGTGGATTGGTTAGCTGTATGACCGTTTACAGGAGCCATTTCGTTTTTAAAGAAAAAATCCCAGTATAGAAGGTATATAGATGTGTAGTGTTCATATAATTTGGTATTCAGGTAACGTTTTGTGAAATGTGCGAGTATTTTTATATAAACGAATGGTGAGTTATTTTTCGAGTAAAATTTCAAAGTAGGGAGGTTCTTGGATCAGATTTTGGGAGAACTTTTCGTTTGAAATCGTTTAGTAAAAGGTTTCTTCAAATCCAATCCAGGTTATAAAAAGCTGTGATCGATGTGTTTGTTTACAACAAAAGTTTTGTGATTTTTTTAGCGTTCGGCTTTGATTAAGCGAGATTGCCGGTGTATAAATATTAAAAAGCCGCGTTAAAACCTTTCTTATTCTTGTTCTTGTTCTTGTTCTTGTTCTTGTTCTTGTTCTTGTTCTTGTTCTTGTTCTTGTTCTTGTTCTTGTTCTTGTTCTTGTTCTTGTTCTTGTTCTTGTTCTTGTTCTTGTTCTTGTTCTTGTTCTTGTTCTTGTTCTTGTTCATGTTCATGTTCTTGTTCTTGTTCTTGTTCTTGTTCTTGTTCTTGTTCTTGTTCTTGTTCTTGTTCTTGTTCTTGTTCTTGTTCTTGTTCTTGTTCTTGTTCTTGTTCTTGTTCTTGTTCTTGTTCTTGTTCTTGTTCTTGTTCTTGTTCTTGTTCTTGTTCTTGTTCTTGTTCTTGTTCTTGTTCTTGTTCTTGTTCTTGTTCTTGTTCTTGTTCTTGTTCTTGTTCTTGTTCTTGTTCTTGTTCTTGTTCTTGTTCTTGTTCTTGTTCTTGTTCTTGTTCTTGTTCTTGTTCTTGTTCTTGTTCTTGTTCTTGTTCTTGTTCTTGTTCTTGTTCTTGTTCTTGTTCTTGGTCTTGGTCTTGGTCTTGGTCTTGGTCTTGGTCTTGGTCTTGGTCTTGGTCTTGGTCTTGGTCTTGGTCTTGGTCTTGGTCTTGTTCTTGTTCCTGTTCTTTTTCTTCTCCTTTAAAATGCTTGAGAAAAATTTGCTGGGCTACGTGGATCTCCGGGCTCTATTGAGCCGTCCTATTAATTTATTTCAGCTGTATAGATAAAATGAAGAGTCCTTACAACTTGAGAGCCCCCACAGAATTCTGACTTTTAATTGGCCGACAATTTGAACAGGCTCCAAATCAGTATGGCGATGTTTTGTGATGCGCGCATTACAACTATCAGATATCGGCAGATAAATGAGTTTGATACCTTCACGATCACCTTCAGTCTGAATTAACCCGTCTTTTAAGTAAAAAAAACAAAAAAAAAATCAAATCAAAAAATATTTTGAATATATTTCCAGCTAAGCTTCGCTATTATAAAACTTATACTCACTTTTCAATCAAATAAAACCGTCTAAGTAGGTTCATTGACTTCGTTCTGTAAATTTAATGTATGAGTGGCCAAAACTATCGGCAAATAAGAATTGCCAGGTGTATGAATGGGGGCAATAACCAAACAGAAACACTAATTTATCAATCAGTTAACTTCAAACGAAAAGTGGCACTGGCACTCTGGCAATGCGTCTTTAAAAGTAAATGCAAAGTAAACTGTTTGATGGGTCTATTAAAAATGATAATGAAATACAAACTAAGATCTGGTGGCTTGGACTCATCACCTGAATACTTAAATAGAAAATCCAAACTAACACAGGCATATTTTAAAGTTTACATCCATACTCATTACGAAGTAGTTCGTGGAAATAGCTTCAATCGCTTTCTTAATCTTTCTCCAATATAAACAACCATCCCAGTCATATGAAAAAGGGAATGCTCTTTTCTAAATGCCATAATGTAGTTACTACACTACTACGTCATATCACTCTCATGGCTAAAGACAAAAAAGTGATAAGTAGGTACACAAAAATTGAAGATGAAAAAAAAGGATGGAAAGATCATGAAACTAGTTGAGTTGTTTGTACTTGTGGCTTTTTTAAAATTAAATTGTTTTTTTTTTGTGTCTGTTCGCTAGCTTTTTGACAGAATAGCTGTTTCTCGGCACGGACCGACAGGTAATTAAGTGGCTGGTTAAGTGTTGGAAACAAAATGGTATGTTGTGGGAGGAATGTAACTTTTTGGTGTTTTGGAAGCTGAACGTCGACCAAGTTGCGTTCTTGAGGAAAGCGAAGCGAAGGATGAGTCGATGACTCACTAAAACTAGAGGTGAGTGTGGTTTTCACTGGATTGTCAGATAATTGCTAATAACAAATGAACTACAATATAAAAAACAATCCTATGTACCTACTTCCTTAGAAAATGTATATTTGAAGACATTTTTAAAACTTCAAGTTAATCGGTAGAAAATTGCTTGAGTTACGAGTCCGGCCAACTTGAAAAATATAGTATTGAGATAAACGCGTTTAAAGTTTTGAGTAGTAGAAAATCATGAATAGTTTTACAATACCTTTATTCTACGATGCCTGAAAGAAACGTTCGACAAGTCTAACTCGTTTAGACTAGTCAGGAAATAAGTATTTTCAATAACAACTGCCGTATACATGCTCTACTCCCCTAACGTACCTTCCCCCTTGCGCTCACAAAAGAAGCTCACTGCGGACCAGACGGCCTTGAGTACCTAAAGGTTTTTCCCAGCCATAATCTTCTGGAACATCATTTTTGAGGTCCTACGGGACCATTTGGAATTTAAATAAAAAGGATTTTTCGAAAATTCTATGGCGGCCTAGGCCTAACCCCTTAACCAGAAATAAGTTTCCAATTCTTTCAACTTTTCTCCTCAAAAATGCCACAAAAGCGATATTTATTTGGCTCTTATTCTTTCACAAGCTGTATTTTATGGGCACGTTAACAAAAATACCTACGTAAAATTTTCAAGTGTTGGAAACAAAAGGAAAACATATTGAAGACGGCGAGAAATCAATATTTCGGCGTCTTCTTCAACACTACGCGCTAGAGCAGTTATATTCTCTTCAGTGGTCACATTTATTGATTTTGAATCGTAAAGCGTAAAATTAGTGCGAAAACGATCAATAACTGCACAAATTACTTGCTCAATAGGACGATTTCGTTGACCGTAAAATGGATGAAATGTTCTATGAACTCTACAAACAGATTAATTCTTCAAATTAAATTTTCAAAATTTGGAAGCGTTGTTCTAGCACTAAAGAATTCATGGTAATCCTTCCTTTACAGATATACCAGCACACTTTCTCAACTGTCAAAGCATAGACAAGTTCTTCTTCTTCTCCTTAATTTTTCGGCATTACGATCATTGTGATCTCGAAGCTCTCCCATTTAACTGCTTCACACTTCACCGTTCACCCTTCGGTCGTAAAGTACGCCATGTCCATCCATCAACAAAAACTGTCGAAACATGTTTTTCAGTTAAAAAAACACTATTTATTAATGCTCCTTTTTGGCGGCGTTCAAGTATTACCTACCTATCGCAATTTTTGAAGATTCTAGTATCTTTCTTTGAGACACCTTTACTTTTTCTATACCTCCCCTCCCCCTCCTTTAATGTTTCGTAACACCTAAGAGGCCATTTTTACCCAAAAGTCAATCGAGTGATTCCCCGTCAAACATAAGCGTAAGCGATTAGCAACTTGGGAGTCCTTAGTTCCCTAGTTTTGACTAAATTGAAAAACCTTTAAGTAATGCTTTGCTCCAATACTCCCTCCTGCCCCTGGAATGTACCGTTACGTTTTACAAGACCCCCCATCCCCCGAATTGCGTTATGTAAAACTTGACCAGCGCCTAACGGTGCAATATAGAAACGGTGAACGTAAACCAACAAGATTAAATTTATAGAAGAATGTTTATTGGATCATCAATAGTTGGCATAAGAGGCTACAGAAGCCATATTGACTCATTCTCTCAAATGCAGTTCAAACAATCAGTCTAATCGCGACGAAAAGTTATTACGACGGCGCGGCGGCGGCGACTGTCCATATTCAAATTGTAACCCTTTCTTCTGGACGCTAGGAATGCCATTAATTGAGTCATCATGATACCTATTTACGGTTAAGACCTTTACAGTAAAATTACATTCTATTATACTGTTTATCGTATTCTTCAGCTAACGTGGTTGCATTACAAATTCATTGTGAGACTCACAGCTAACTATAGGTGTACGATGTACGTATTGGAATACGTTAATTGATGGTAGAGTGGCTGGTCTACGTGGCACTTTTCAAAAGTGAAGTCTATACCAATTCAAAACGATATAGAAACAACAACAACAACAACAACATAATAAAATTTCTAAAATCGTAATAGCTTCCACACCCAAGACCCAACCGAAACGTGTTTACTCGAAATTAGAACGTATAATGTGATGATGGGTCTCCTTGAATGCACGTCGTATATGAATAAAATAAGATAAATAAGTTTGTATTTTGTTGGAGTACAAAGAATATTCAAGCAAGTCAAGAAAATACACTTTACAGTGAAAGGACATTTGGCTGAAGTCATGCCATCATCGCGGCACGTATTGACTGGGGAGAGGATATTTTTAAAGAGATTCCCTCGAAAAGCCTCTGAGCTCTGACTTCAGATAGTGGAAATTGACTCATAAAACTTAAGCTCCGATTCGACGAAGTTCTCTGGCGACACGACAATTCGTGTCGTGGTTCATCTGGAATTTGTGGAATTTTATGACTTGTCTGCCGTCAGCAGTGGCAACCAATTAAAGATTATTATAATTCTAATTGATTCTGGAGTGTTTCTTCTTTTTTTTTTTTTTTTGTATGACATTGAACAAGGGGAATGAGAAATGATTTTTTTTTCATTAGGAGTTGTCTCGGAGATGTTCGGGAAGATGTGCGATAGAAATGAACTGGATGGGGAACCGGTGAGCAAATGCAAAATAATATGAAAGTAAATTTAAATCCGATTACAGAATCAGAAATTATTGATTGAAATGTTTATGAGCTCGAGGGGTATTTAAGAAATATCTCGTGATTTATGACTAGGTGAGGAATCCATAAAAGCTAAATTAAGTTTGAGTTTCATTAATTCATTAAATTGGACGGAGGAAAAATCCCCTTTTGCAAGTGGGTATAGAGTTACATAGTACCTACCTGCTTGTGTTTAAAATTTAATTTGTGAGTTTTTGCACATTTAAACAAAGTTTTTAATTAAAATCCTCTGCCTAGGCTGCTTCGAGCAATGAATAATGAAATCAAAGCGAAAGAACAAGTCCATAGAGAGGTTAGGTTAGGTAGAATGGGCTGACGGTTGATCTTAATTCCGTCACACGTAGATCAATGTAGATCCGTTGTGATACCCTGACGTATTGTAACGTCCTTGAAACCTATGAATTTATGTCTGGTCAGTATTTAGCCATTTTGTGGCCTTAGTGAAGTTTAACAGACTGCTTTTTGAAGCGTCTGATAATTCTTCTAGTTCATTTAAAAAGTAATTGCCTAGAAATTTTTTCCTAATATGGCAGAGTGCTGGGCATTGACAAAGGAAGTGAGTTGTATCCTCATGTTCATCTTCGTCATTGCATCCTCTGCATAGGTCGTCGGTGCAAAGACCCATTTTCTTTTTGTGATAACCTAGTAGGTTATGTCCAGTTATGATACTGATAAGCATTCGCAATGAAGGTCTATTCAATGATAGCAGCTTTTCAGATTCTTTCTTATTATATTTCGGCCATATTTTCCTGGAAGTAACACAGGAATCTAGGCATACCCATCTTTCATTGGATTTTTGCGTTATTTTGTTACCAATTATCTGTTTAATTTCACAGGGTGGAATCCTGATTGATTGATCAATGAGAGTCCATAGAGAACAAAATAGTTAAATTGTATTAGTCTCTATTAAGTAAATTGTACCACAGTTATTTTAGTCGGTCGTCCGAAAGTATTCCGAATACTTCTGATTTTTTGAACATTTTCCTACATATATTATGAACCGTGTGAGAGCTGAACTTAAAAACTCGGTGTAGTCTAGTATCTTCCCTTTAATTTAAGGGGCATTTCTTTATCGCAAAAGTAGTTTTCTCTACACGTCATCCCGTCTCGATGATTGATTTCGTCATTACATGGTATAAGGTATGAGGCTCCGCTATGCGTGAGAGACAACGAGGAGCACCAATTTAGCTAGTTAAATTTTTTTTTAATTATTGGAGTGCCATCAGGCCCAATAGAGTAATCATCGTTCAAAGAAGAAAGATTAATTCGAACATCATTTAAGAAACAAGTAAATGCTAGACATAGATACCTTTCCGATAAAAATGTATAAAACCCACCAATACAGGTTGATTTGCATAAGGTGTGACAAAAAGAAAGGGTGTGTAGGTTGGACTTCGACAAGCAAAAAATCGTATTGGAGGGGGGGGGTCCATTTTCTTCCGTTTGGGCGGGAGGGGCAATTTAAGAAAAAAATCACTTAAAACGGAAAAAAAATTATTTAAAAATAACGGTAATATCTACAGAGTCGTGCTATAACATTTTGAAAAGCCAAAAACCTAATCATTAATTTAATTTTAAAAATAAGTTGTTCAAATGAATAGTTTTTGAAATATTAATTTTCAAAATCAAAATTCTGAAAAAAAAACATAATTTTTTTTTTCAAACCATTTTTTTTCCAAATTTTACGTAACTAAGCATTATTTTTCTGGCTTATTTTCAATGCTCTTATTTATTTTTGATCAAACACAAAAAACCGGATGTCAAAATAACCTGTAGTTTTTGTGAAAACCAAAAATGACCAAAACTTTTTTCTGAGAAAAACCTTTTCTTTTAGTTTATACGTTATTTGGATAATTAGGTTACTTACGAAAGAAAGGATTAACTTTATCTTTTTCTTTTTTTTATTATTAGTCTTTGAAACATACAATAAAGTGACAAAGTACTCAATTAACCACATTTCACACATTTTTTCATTGAGAACACCTGCGTGAGAGCATAGTGTTGAAATTGACCTGCCAATTTGTTTTTATTGCGGTGGGGTCGATCATGATAGAGGTCGAGAAGCGCAAAGACTCTACGCTGAATTGTATCCCAATAGGAGGCATCCCAGTCATACGATATTTTCAATAATTCATCAACGTCTTCGAGAACGTGGAGTACTGGAGCAACGAGGGCGAGACAGTGCATCTTCCGCAGACGTGCACACAGAGGAAAGAATTTTGGGATTGGTCCGACGAAATCCCTCCATTAGCACAAGGAGGATAGCTACTATGTTTCATTTGCCCCAAACTAGAGTATGGGGAGTGATTCATACCGACAAGTTGCACCCGTACCACACTACACCCACTACAGCCGCATTGTAAGGAACTGGCTTGATTACCATTTTAGTGACCGTTGGATTGGAAGAAGAGGTCCCACAGAATGGCCACCTAGATCACCAGATTTAACTTCGTTAGATTTTTATGCTTGGGGCTTCATGAAGGGCTATGTTTACGGAAAGAAAATAGAATCTTTGGCTGAACTGAAACAACGGATTGAAACGGCTGCAGTCAAATTACAGAAAAATTAATCAGGTATAAATTTATGTGCAGAAATAAGAAGGCGCTATAGTCTTTGCCTTCTTCAAAATGGGAATCATATTGAAAATTTCTTATAATAAGCTTTAGATAAAAATATTATAATAAATAGTAACTTAGTATTTTTATCTGAATATTCAAGTATTTCAATTTGGATTGATTTCAAGATTGAGGCTTTCTTATTTCGCAATTGCATTTTTCTTCCACTGGCTAGGTAGCGCGTGATGTTGCATGATTAAAAAAATAATCACAATTACAACTCTAAGTTCTCACGCAGTTGTTCTCAATAAAAAAAGTAAAAAGGAATTTATCCTTTATTTCGTAAAATCACTTAAAAATCCAACAATGAAAAAAAACTTTAAAAAAAAAAATTTTTAAAAAGTCGTTTTTGTAATTTTTGGTTTTCTCAAAAACTTGAGGTTATTTTGACATCCGGTTTCTTGTGTTTGATCAAAAATAAATAAGAGCATTGAAAATAAGCCAGAAAAATACTACTTAATTACGTAAAATTTGGAAAAAAAATGGTTTGAAAAAAAAAATTATGTTTTTTTTCAGAATTTTGACTTTGAAAATTAATATTTCAAAAACTATTCATTTGAACAACTTATTTTTAAAATTAAATTAATGATTAGGTTTTTGGCTTTTCAAAATGCTATAGCACGACTCTGTAGATATTACCGTTATTTTTAAATAATTTTTTTGCGTTTTAAGTGATTTTTTTCTTAAATTCTTCCATTTCCCCCCGCCTAAACGGGGGAAAATGGACCCCCCTCCCATACGAATTTTTGCTTGTCTAGGTCCAACCTACACACCCTATCTTTTTGTCACACCTTATGCAAATCACCCTGTATAACGAAGCAGATCCCCATCTGTGCTCGCAGATTTTAAAACAATAATAGTCTAAGAATTTATAATTGTACTAGCTGACCCGCCCGGCGTTACTCAGGCCCTACGTTAATCGAATTGAGTAAGTTCAGTTAAGTAGTTTTCAAGTTTCCATTCTAGTGGGAGAATGGGGATGGAATATAGTTTATGTTACTCAGGAACAGTAAGGCACTGTAATGATGACATTGTTTTTGAAATCGGCCCAGTACTGTTAAAGTGAAATACGCATTGAATAACAATAAACTATATTTCATCCCCATTCTCCCACTAGAATGGAAACTTGAAAACTACTTAACTGAACTTACTCAATTCGATTAACGTAGGCCCCAAGTTACCATTCTAGTGGCAGAGTGGAGATGAAATATAGTCTATGTTAGGTTAGGTTAGGTAAAATGGGCTGACGGTTGATCTTATTTCCGTCACACTTAGATCAATGTAGATCCCTTGTGATACCCTGGCGTATTGTAACGTCCTAGAAACCTATGATTTTATGTCTGTTCAGTATTTAACCATTTTGTGGCCTTAGTGAAGTTTAACAGGCTGCTTTTTGGAGCGTCTGATAATTCTTCTAGTTCATTTAGAAAGTAATTTCCTAGAAATTTTTTCCTAGTATGACAGAGTGCTGGGCATTGACAAAGGAAGTGACTTGTGTCTTCATGTTCATCTTCGTCATTGCATCCTCTGCATATGTCATCGGTGCAAAGACCCATTTTCTTTTTGTGATAACCTAGTAGGTTATGTCCAGTTATGATACTGATAAGCATTCGCAATGAGGGTCTATTCAATGATAGCAGCTTTTCAGATTCTTTTTTATCGTATTTCGGCCATAGTTTCCTGGAAGTAACACAGGAGTCTAAGCATTCCCATCTTTCATTGGATTTTAGCATTATTTTGTTACCAATGATTTGTTTCATTTCACATGGTGGAATCCTGATTGATTTATCAATGAGAGAAGGGTCAAGTGTTGATCCTTTTCTCGCTAGTTCGTCCGCTTTTTCGTTTCCCGGTATACCACTATGACCGGGAACCCAGCAGAGTCTAATATATAAAATAATAATATATGTATAATAAAATAGTCTATGTTACTCAGGGGCATTTGAGAACTCTAACGATGACAGAATTTTTGGAATCGGTCCAGTATTTTCCAAGTTCCCTGATTTGTTCCAGTCCATATTCCGTTCTTGTATGGGGATGAAATATAGTCTATGTAACCTAAGAATACTTACTTACTTAGGTGGGCATTACAGTTCGGGGTAAACCTGTGCCTCAACCAACATCCTTCTGTAACGACTTCGATTTCGGGCGAGCTCTCTCCAGTTCTGCACTCTCAGAAGGTTGAGGTCTGAGAATAACACCGTATTTTATAGTGAAAACCGTATTAAAATCAGAACAGTGGTTTTTGAATTCCCGTTCCTGTGAGAAAATGGTAATGAAATATAGTCTATATTACTCAGGGACAATGAAGCCCTCTTACAGTGAAAGAATTTTTGTAATCGGTTCAGAACTCTCCAAGTTCCCGCATGTTTTCTTTTCCTGTCCTCGTGGGATTATGGTGATAAAATATTGTTGAAGCTATTTGGGGATAACGTCGTGTTGTAATAGCGACACAAATCTGATATCGTTCCAGGGGTTTTTGAATTTCCGTTCCCGCTCCCGTTCCCAATCCCGTTCTTGTGGGAGTTTAGGGATGAAATACAGTCCATGGTACTCAGGGGCCCTACATTGCCCCTGAGTACCATTGCCCTGAGTACCATGGACTCCAGCGGCGAAAGAATTTTTGGAATCAGTCTAGCATTTTTTAAGTTCCAGGTTATGTTTCCGTTCCCGAGAGAACATGTAAAGGAAATCTAGCCTAAGATGTTATTTCTCAGGTTCTATTTCATTTTTGTGTTCCAAATTTCATTGAAATTGGATTAATAGTTTTAACGTTTCCATTCCCGTCCCCGAGTACTTTTGAGGTTATGCGCAATGAAATTGGAATAAATAATTATAGTCGGCGATTTATTTTCCCAAAAAAATTGCAATAATTTATTTTCAGATCAAAGTAGAAAACTGCTAGTTCCAGAATCACAGAAGGACTACGCTCAACTTCATTTTGTCGTTCTCGCAGGTGTTGTGTCTGATGGGCAAGAACTCGTTGCATTCGTAACCTATCCACTATATTTCCACTCACTATAGAACGTATTTGTGACATGCTTATACGACTATTTTCGTTATATTATGTCTCTCGCTGGTCATCAGTGCGGTTAGCACGTGATGTTTCTCTTCGCACATTTGATTTTCTATCTTCATATAAAGCTAAGCCTTGGGTCAGCAAGTGAGATTTTGAATTACTTGTGGAAGTTCAGGGAATATATGAAAATTGTCTGGATTATAGTAAAAGTCACATTTTAAATAAAAAAAATTAAATCTTTGTTCTTACCATACCAGTCAAAAATTAAATTAAAAGAATTCTTAGAAACAAACAATCCAATGATCATATTATTTGTTATTTATTTTTTTAAATTCTCATTGTCAAAACAAAAAACAAAAGCATTGTTTGAATTGAATTTTTTTTTCATTACAGTTAAGAGTAAAGAAATTGTTACTTTTACTATATTCCAATTTTTTTTTTTCATATTTACTTGCTTTTTAAACCTTCCCTAGACCTCCACGAACATTTCAAGACCAAGATAAGATAAATCCGTTCAGCCGTTTTCGAGTCTTAGCCAGACTAACGAACAGCAATTCATTTTTATATTGATAGATAGATAGATAGATAGATAGATTAGATAGACAGGTTGATTTATCAAATATTGTAAAACAAATGATCTAATCAATAAAAACTTAAATTGTAAAAAAAAAAAATTGTAATTCGAACACCATTAAAATCAACTTGATCACAATTATATAGAAACTAGAAATAGTTCATAAATTGTGCACAAATGTGTTGCAAATGTCAGAAGCTTTTGTTAAGGTGGCATTACCATATGTAAATCAATCTGGGTAGCTATCCGAATCTAACTTTGAGTTAACAAAGCTCCAGAACTTTTGTTATCATCTTTTAATAAGTATTAAGTGGTAGAAAACTCTGGTGAAGAGTTTTTAATAGAGCAGTAAATTCAGAAAAAAATATATATATGAAAGGTGATCAGTTTCAGAATGGGTCTTAATGTAGGCTTGCAAAGTACTACATTTTTCTTTTGATGCGAAGCTTTTTTAAAGGTTGATTTTATAGGAGGTATGTTTTTCAGGTCAGCTGGCGTTGTTTAGTAATGGCGTCCAAACGTCATCTTACCCAAACACATTGAAAATTCTACGTGTCGATTTGGGTTTGAAAACCTAAAACATTGACCCAATACAACGTCAAATTTTTTGTGAATATACCTTAGAACAGCTCCCGTGTTTTTATCGAAAAGTTGTGTTCAGCAATGAGACTGGCTCAACGGATACATGAATAAGCAAAATTGTCGCATCTGGATTGATAAAAAGCAACATGCTATACAAGAATTACCGATGTATCCCGAAAAAAACGACAGTTTGGTGGTTTAAAAGCTGGTGGCATCATCGATCTATTTTTCTTCAAAGACGACAATGGCGCGAAAAATATCGAGCCATGATATGCGACATTTTTTGCGCCAGTTGGTGGAGTTGAACTTGGTTGACATGTGGTTTTATCAGGACGGCAACATCATACGATTTAACGTTTCTTGTCAATTTCGAAATGTAAAGTCGTTAGTCAATGTGGGCAAGCCGAACACGATTGAAGCCTTACATGATAACATAACACGCGTGATTCGTGGAATACAGCCCCAAATGCTCGAAAAAGTGATGCGAAACCGAAATTTTCGAATGGACCATTTGAAACGGAGTCGTGGGCAACATTTACAGGAAGATATCTCTAAAACGTAAATGGCTTAAGCCAATTTATCGATTCCAATAAAAATATTGAATGTATGTATGAAGCAAATTTGAGTGTTTCATTCGATTAAAAAAAAAAACTACGCTTAAAAAATTACCCTTTAGTTCCTTAGTTTGCTATGGGTGATTAGAGCTTACATTCTTTAAAATGTTGAGTGGTATGGCTTTTTTTATGCAGTCGCTGCGTACAGAATTTAAATGCCAAACCTATTCCTTCGTCAATATAAGTAAAAGAGCTACTTCATCACAAAAAATTTTAAAGTTGGTCTTCGATAGTCAAATATATGCGAGCAGCCATATGAATTATTGTTATTAGGAATGTGCTTAGATCAAGAAAATTGTCAAGAGGATGGTGGTGGTTATCCTTATCCTTATTAGTAATACCTGAACTAGATTTAAGAACGGCAGTACTAACAGAGTCAGAAGTAAGGATTAAATCGAGATTTCGATTTAAAGAGTTTTTTTAAAAGGCAAGCTCTTGTTGAAAGGATGCTAAGGAATCTTTCTGAAAAGAACAATCAATTGAATGAAACCATTCTAAATAAGACAAATAAAAGTCACCCAGCTTTTCTTCTGAGAAGAAGAAAGATTATTTTCTCGGCCTTCGAAATTGAAACTGATAGTTATAGAAAAACGTGGGCTATTGGGAGATGTAAGTGATGTTATTGTAGCTTAAAGTCTTGAGGAAAACTAGAAGTTTTATGGAAACTTTATGTTGAGGCCCATTTCGATTTCTGAATGCTTTATCTCTATTTTTACTGTTTTCTTAACTATCTATGATTCGATTCTTTCATTTAGTTTTATCATATTTTTTCTCTTTTTCTTTCAGGTAAGCTTAATAAACCCCTAGGTGAGCCGAAAATTACATATATTTGGGCTTAAAGGTTTGTAATCTCTTTGAACTCTTTCCTAAAAAGAAGCAAGACCGTGGATAGGTTTTTGACGTCTATTCGATATTGCAATATCGAATGAAAGATTGGATACTTTTTAAAAGTTGATGCGGCTTATCACTTTCATGTAGGTCCTGTTCACGCTCAACTATATGCCGCCACCGCTGCGCTGAAGTGAAGTTGCCGCGCCTCTTATGACCGAGGTTGTTTGCTTTACGAAATGTAGAAAGCTCGGCGCATCCCCCACTTAAGGGGTCAACATTATACCTTTACAAATGATTTCAAGCTGTTAAGAACAGTCCTAGATAGCATGCTTCATTGGCTAAAATATGTCAAGTCGAAAACATTTCTAAGACCTACAATTTTATGTAGATTGCGAACGGCAAAGTTAGAAAACTAACACAATAAAGAATAGTTTACTGTTTTGAGGACGTACTACTGAGACCCTACCACTGGTAAGGGAAAATGAAGACAAAAACTCTATAAATTAAACTAAACACAACTTTAATATCCAGATCCTTAATTGTTATGCAATTTCTTATTGATAATTGTTCTTTTGTGCATAAAATATGCTGATACAATTCAAACAATAATTCTCATACCCACTAGCCACGATAAGACGTGAGCTTGGTTCCAATAACACCACGGCACTTTTTGGTGACACGTAGCAAATAACGCAAACAGCACCGACGCACTGTCAGCATAAAGTATAAATGAACTCAGGATAACTTATAGACTAAATGGGGATCTAGTAGCGGAAGTGTAAAAATGTGTCGAAAAACGTTAGTCACGTTTCTATACATTTTGCGCATAGATTTCCAATAAATCATCATTTCAAGAATGTTTGCAAAAGTCTTCAGAAAGTGACAGATCGCGAAATTTCTTTTTTCGTAAAAATTCACAAAAATAAAATGTTGGTCGTGGAAATTCACGGGCTGACTATCTCGTAAGCTCTGACACCGAAGAGCGCAACCACGAAGATTTACTGTCCAAAAAAGGATTTAACAATTTTAAAGTGAAGCAGCGAAGATTTTTCTTAGCATTGGGATTTTACGATTCAAAAGCAACTTTGTTCTATTCCAGATTCAGAAATATTCTTGGTCATCTCCTTCTCATCAATTAGGAGAATACCAACAAAAGTTTTGAGTGCTTAATACTTATGAACAAAGCTGTAAATTCTCTTCGAACCAAATCATGTTATTAAATCAAAGCATGTCTCACTTACATACGTTCTCCCAAGAGACAAAATCAATTCGATAATTGAAATTTTTGCACGACTAGACCACAACATACCATTAGCATGGCGTTTGACGCAAAATATAATTCCGAAGGTTCAAAATACACACAAAAGCCAAACCTGATATACCAAAATTGTCAACCTCAGTCTCTCCACAAATAATTGAGCGTTCATTTAAAGAATCGTGACAGTAATTTGAAAGGCGCAATTGTGCCTCTAATGAATATCAAAGTTTCTATTACAAAGACCCGCTCATGAAGTTGCCTTGAATATTAAACTAAAAAAAAAAAAGTTTGCTACCCAAGTCCTCGCCTCCTGCAAAAAAAAGAACAGGTTGACTGTGCGATGAACTTAAGTGAATCAAAAGCAATGGGATTCCTTGCAACTTATTACCATTCGATGGAATTCAACGAAACAAAAGCAAAATCAAAAAGCCTCTATACTCAACGCTTTCAATATGTAAAGACATGCAATATGATTTCGACACACCTCAAGTTTGCTGCTTAGATTTTTCAACTATGTTTTATTTTGACAGAGGTTGAAAGACACCCACATTTGCTTGTAATTGATTCGGGGGTGGAATCTCGCAGGCGAGACGTTTTGATTTAATAGAAAACCCCAGCGCCAGCTACCTATTTCCGGCGGATAAACTTTGCGAAAAACCATCACTAAAACAACAAAGAAGGAGGACAAACAAATATGTGAGCGCTCAGAGGTGTGAAAGAGCTTGCGGTGGGATTTCTTTAAACGTTTTACGAATGCATTGATTAAATTATATTCCCACGTGTCGTTTCAACTCCCTCAGTTTTCAGTTACATACGTCAGACACAAAATTACAGCCTTCGTTATACATTGTGTTTTGTGTGTATTTTCAGTTTTATTTTTCTTGTATTTCGGCCGGAAAAGGAAGAAAACTTTCGTGTAATGAACATTTTTTTGCATTCTGTAACGTGTCGCTCCATATTTTCGGCTTTGATATGACACACAAAATTGCGGGGAGTAGGTACCTACATATACGACTAAAATGAACTCAGCATGCACGTGGAGAAGAAACATGGACTAGGTATACGAAATATGTTTGTTCAGTCGGTGTACGGTGTGCTCATCCAAAAAGGTGAGCGCGTTTAAATTTATACCCTGCGGAGTTGGTGTCACTGAGTCAACCTGTCAGTCTGATTGGTATTTATAGGCAAAATGACGAAGTATTGCTGTCAACTTGGTGATTTTCTCTTTTATTATGTTGTACCGTGTTCCTGTGTTGTGTTATATGTTTATGTATGTTCGCACAGCGAGTGAGAGTAAAAAGTGAGTGTTACATCGATAACAACGTCATGACAGTGGCGTAGCGTAGGGGGGGGTTTTGGGGATAAAACCCCCCCGAAAATATCTCAGTCGAATATCATTTAAACACTTCATTTATTTTTTTTTTTGTTTTATTGATGCAAATTTGTTTTTCATATTTAAAATTTAAGTTCGAGCTTTTCACAAATCAGTATTTAAATACATGTATGTTTGTGTTTTGCCTACATTGAGCTATAGAAAACAGTTGAAATGCGTTAGTAGGGCTCCTATTTATTAAAATCATTGACTTATTAAACATGGACTGCTAGGACCCAACTTCACGATGGTTCCACTTATTCTAAGCAATACTAGCGAGCATCATTTCAGCGGAAAATTAGTGAAACATTTTTGACACTGCTAAATAATCACGCTAGCTAAATCACAGCAGATGTCGTTAGTGTTTTAGTTAAGAGTAAGATATTGGCTAGTGTAACCAAAAATAAGTGCAATCATTAGGTCTGTTTCTTTTTTTTTTTTTTTTTTTTTTTTTATTAAAAAAGAGGAGCCTTATGCTAATCTGGAGAACTCAGACCTAATATCCAGTCCATTGTACTACCAGATTAGCAGCCTTCCCTTTTTTTGTGTTGCAGTAGTTGGAAATAAGTTGTTAGTCATTTCACATATATAACCTCTGTTTCTTTACTTTGTGGACAGAAATTCCCAATCTGTCATGTTATAAGGAGTGGGGGTAAAATTCTCTCAGAAACTCTCAGAAACTCTCTGAAAGAGCCTAATTGTCCTAAAAGTAAAGAAACGCCTTGAACAAAACATTCGCAGCAACGCTTGGAAAAATGTCTGTTTGACAGTTGTTGTATTTGTTTTTGCTGTGCACGATTTCTGTCCATAGAAATTTAGGTGGCAGAAATTCACAGGGTGGGGAAATTTTTTACTCTCTAGTGAGCACTCTCTTTTGTGCACTGCTACGAAAAATCGCTGTGCTGGAACGGCATTAGACTGACTTTCGACGAATTTCGGTGCATTTCGTGCGAATTTTCAGTAAAGAAGCACACCTATTACTATCCAACTTTTGTATAGAAAATTAATGCAACTAGCAGTCCGTGTATCATAAGTCAATACAATGCTTCAATCACAATGATCTATTACGCCAGTTCCACAAAGAAAAATTTCACTGAGCGCTCAATGTCACTGTGACGGAGCGCAAACAGTTTTGTGGAACATAATTCTCTGCTCAACTGTGTCCTTGTTTTCCAACTTTTACTCATCATCATCAGAATGTACAATATCTATCAGTATTGTAATGAACACCCAACATTTATACCAATTTCCTAATCGAAAACGTTTAACCGAAAACACAACTGACAACACTATAATGGAATGGTATAAATGACAGGCATTGCTTGTAAGCCAGTGTGTGTGAGTGTAGAGATGCTTGACAGCAAATGTGGAAACCATGGAGAAGAAACTGGAACGCTCTAGATGAGTGTTGTTCTATATAAATAGGCCGCTGACGCAACGAGCAGTCAGTTTTGATTATAGAGTGATAAAGTTAAGAGTGAATTGTTATGAACAAGTGATAGTCCAAAAGTCGAGTTGAGATCGAATAAAGTATAGATACTGAATAAAAGTGGTAGAAATAAATTGAAAAGTGAAGTTTTATTTTGCGAACTAAGCGCACGTTACAGTATATTCGCTGATGCTGAAAAAATAGCCGAGTCTATAGGAGAAAAAATTGAAGTTTCCAGGATTGTGCATCGTCAAAAAAACCGACAAAATTTCCATAGCATTATTACCGTACATCAATATTCATACTTTTCCTGGATCACTTCATATCATCCATATCTGACAGATTTGCGAAACACAAAAAAATTTTGTCAATAATCGGAAATACCATCCCTGAAAAATTGGTCAGGAAAGACGTTGAGAATATTGATGAAACCGTGGAAGTAATAATGAATCAATGGCCAACAGCGACTGAGGCAGCTGCTTCAACCGTAATAAATGAAGTGTTATTTTGGAGAAAACATTGGGTTGGGCCAGAAACTCAACCAAAGACATTTATAGAATCATCAAATCTTTGTAACGATGCACTTTTTCCAAACATTTTCAAGTTTTTGAAAATAGTTGCAACATTGGCTGCGACCATTGCTAGCAGCGAGCGTAGTTTTTCCACGTTGAGGCGTCTAAAATATTGGATTAGGAATTCTACAGGCGAAGATAAGCTGAATGGGCTTGCTCTTATGAGTATTAACAGGCACATTGACATTAAGGTGGAAGAAGATATCGAATGATTCGTGCAAAGCAGAGAAGAATTGATTTATAATTTCGTGTATTTTCATATGTTCTTATTTTCTGCACTTTATTATTGTATATCAATAAATTGGAAAAAACCTAATCAATACAATTGAACAACGACTTTTACTTACGTACAAATATTTACATGTAACCCCTCCCGAAAAATTTCCTAGCTACGCCACTGCGTCATGAATGTCATATTTTACAATACAACTGGCGAAGATATTTGGATCTCGTTTTACAATATAAGGGGTTAATGGAGAGTTACATATACATACATAGATGAACATAGTGAAATTGAGCCGTTAACTAGTGAGTATTGAGGAATATTTGGGACTTGTGGTTCTAAAACTTCTAAATCGTATCACGAAAAAGCGACGTAGGTATACAAACCTACATCAGCGTGCACTTAGGTAGTTAAAAACATATAATTGATCCAAATAAAAGGAGTCCCACAAGGGATTTTCTTTGTACCAGCACTGTTTTGATTTTGTCCGTTGCATTCAAATACAAATTTCACACACGATGAAGCCTCTGTAATGAATGCATTGCTGTTTTGATTTTTTTTTTACTAGCCGCATTGTCCAAATATTGTGCCTGCGAATGAATCGACTGTTGTACCTACTATTTGGCTGGTCCATTCATAAGTTGCTGGTTATGTATGATGACTTTTATTAAGTTCCAACAAATATGAATTGATATTGAAACCTTTGCTTAGATACTATGAATGCCCTTATAATGCTGTGAAACACAATGGAAAATAGGAGAAGGTTATGGGGAAAACATTCATGAACATAGAACATTGATTTCAAATCCTTGTAGATCAAAATGCTATGAATCTCAATAGTTGACTGAAATTGGGTTAAAGGTAAAATTGATTAGCATTTTTGATGATTTGGGTGTTGCGGGTAAATTATTTTTGAGGGGAGGAAGGCAACTGGCTATATCATTAAAGCACTAAGGCACTGTTTTGTATATAGAAGAGGCGATTAATGAAAGTGAACTTAGTAGTTTTGAAACTCTGTTTTGAACAGTACTTCAGGTAGGTGCAAGGTGTTTGAGAGGCACCTGACCAAACATGGTTGTTGTACTCAGGTTTAATTAAATGTAGACAGATCAGGGGGGGTAAAAAAATTACTGCATCGTTTTAAGGAAACCGAGGCACTTCACATCATTTTCGGCGACTTTAATTAATTATGTGGTCATTCTAAGGTCGTTGTTAACAACACATTTACGGATAATTGACAGCTTTTCGATTTCATTGGTTCAGGTCATGGATAATGTCATTAGAGAGCTGTTTAGCTTAAGTGAAAAAAGACAGCACTGAGTTTTTGAAGCATTCAATTCTACTTATAAGCTTTTACTACTCCGTGTAACTAAGCAATCCAGATCAAAGCTCAAAAAACAAAAAGTCGTTCCAGTTCGATATAAGAAAAACTGGGACGTGATTTGAGAACATATGAAAAGCCGAGGGTTCAACAAAACAATTGAGGTGATTAGAAGTATCAGACAAGAGATGCTCAATGAAAATTAGGAAGAAAGTCGAAGATAAATCGGAGCCCTGGGACACAGCAGCATATATAAAGACTTAAAATTTAATACCACTTACATATATTGAAAGGTCGGAGAGGAAGTTTCCCATATGACAAAGGATAGGCTCGTCAATATCAGCATCACAGTATGAGAGCCTAAAGCTAAGGCTTTACCAGAACAGCATAGAGATTGGTTTCACTTTTCGGCTAGATATGCCATCGAATCACCAGAGATGTTTTGTTAAAAAGCCCGTGCTGTCGGTCAGTGAGAAGTTTTCGGTATTCAAAATATTTCTTGAGTTGGTGGTTTATTATCGTTTTCATGACCTTGGAAAGAAGTGATGTCGGTGTGTTTGTAAGGGGAAGAAGATTCGACTTTTTTATGGATAGGCAGTGGCTTTGCCAGCGTTCAGAAGAACAGCGCTTCAGAATAACGCCGGGATATCATCGAATTTTGGTGTATTGTGATCTTTGATACGATAATACGAATTAATACCTGCTTCATCGAAAAAAATTAACAGCCTCAAGCAGCAAATTGTTCTGCCAGCAAAATTGGCTCCATCGATGGAGTTGACATAGCGATACTCATTGAAGAGACGCGTTGGCACCGATGACGTGGTGGAGTTCTTAATGTACTTCACAAAAGACCAACAGTTTTTGCTTTCTTTTTAGCACAACAGAATTATTTTTACCTCTCTTTGCTATTAGTGGAGGGCCGTTAGACATAAAAAAGGCAAAACCTTTTTAATTATTTTTATAATTAATTATTAACTTTTAGAATTTTATTTTATTTATGTAGGGTGTTTTAGATACGGTTTTCCAAAGGCTCAGGATGAATAGGTTTGGTCAAGACAAAAAAAAAAAGTTGTATGGGAGTGGGGTCTATATCCTTCCGTGTAGGCGCGAGGGACAATTTTATATGAAATTTACACAATTTCTTAAGAAATTATTAAAAATCAACTATGCCATTTACTTTCTCATACTTTAATGTTTTTGAAAGCTATTGCTTTGTTCTTTAATAAATATTTTAACTTGAGTTCACTTAATGAAAAGTATTTGAGATATCAAGCCTCAAAGTCAGAATTTTGAAAAAAGAAAATATTTTTTTCTTAATTAATTTTTTTTACATAATTTTGCCCCATTAAGGGCCATTTTTTCTTTCCATATTCAATGCTTTTATTAGTTCTTCCTCAAAAGCAAAATACCGAACACAAAAATTTAAGAGAAATTAAAAGAAAACGAAAGGTACTTTTTTCCAGAAAACAAAATGTCGTTAATTTCCCGCTAATTGAACTTTATTCCCGGAAGTGAAATATGAAATGTGTTTTAAATAGCATATAAAAAAAAGTTGAAAAAAACATTTCATGTGATCTTAATTTTAATATAAATTATAAATAATTATTAAAATTTTAGAGTTATCTTTCAATTATATCAGTTTTAAGTTAAATTTTAAAACTAAGACCTATTACAAATTTGAACTTTGGTCTACTAGCCGAGTTAATTCGTCTGGTTTTGGATGTAGCTCATAGTTTTAAAACTCGAAATTATGTCAAAATCTACGTCCACAGCGAGTTCGTTTAAGGGGGAAGCTGGTCTAGAGCTTGAAAAAATGTGCATAATTTATGAATTTTTTGTGACTCAACAAAAATATAATTTAGGTTTGAATATACAATTACAAATTTTTTTCGTGTCAATTAAATTTAAAATGGCAGGTGTTCAGCATTTCTTCGGAGGCGCCTCATTTCTTAGACGAGTCCATGGCCGAAGATGTAAACGCCTTAATTTAGGTCTTGGAACGAAATGCCGAAAATTTTTAGTTTCTATATAACAACAGCAAGAACCGTACGTAGGATTTTTTCGATATTTTGTTTTTTCGCGCAATGGTGCACGTTTGAACAAAACATTAAAATTTTCACTATAAAAAAACGACAAAATTGTTGATTAAAAAAAAACTATGCAATATAAAAAAATCCTACGTACGTCTCCGGAGAATTGAATGTACTGTCGAAATTTCCTATAGGTCGGTGAAGATTTGTTCGAGTTATGTCTTCGGCCAGTTCTAAGAAAGTGATTTCGAGAAAAACGCGTTTAAAGTTTTAAGTACTATAAAATCATATGGTATACCTGAGGGACTAAGAATGGAAAGTTTGGGTATTTAGACATTTTTGCCGGCATCCATCCTTTGGTATGTTATTTTTAAGACCCTAAAGTACCTTTTAAGACAAAAAAAAAGATACGGTTTCTTAAAAATTCTAGACCAGCTTCCCCCCTTAACAATTAACTGTCCATAGGTCGTTTGTTTTCAATTTTTTCGCGATGAAATAGAAAACCAAATATGAATTAAGGGGCTATACCAGTGTAACCCATGAAAAACTAGGTGATTTTCGATATGTTTTTTTTTTAAAGTAAATCGAAAAAATTCAAAAATGTTATTAAAGTTGAAGGTGTTTCCCATACTATGACTTATGATTTTTGAAAAATAACAAAAATTAACAAAATTGCGTATATGTATTAAAAAAATTATTATTATTTTTTTTTTTTTTAACTAAACAAACTGACAATATTCAACCAATCAAAAAGACCGTATATCATTGTTGTTAATAAACTCAAGTATACTCAGCTTCAATTTGAAGTCGACTGGTTAATTTCTCTTTTAGTTATAATGTCCGCAATTTTGAGAAATGTCGTTTCGAGAAAAACTCGTTTGAAGTTTCAACTAGTGCGGCTTATACCTGCGAGTGGTCGCTCTTCAGAACTCTGCCATTCAAAAAAAGTATAGCCCTATTGAAAACCACACCTCTTAGAAAATCACCCTTTATAATGCTTTGAGCATGTTTTTTCACAGGGCTTCCGTCTTCTCGTTCCACTGTTTTTATTAAAAATAATAAGTCAAATCAGGGCTGATAATCAGCCTTATCATAGATTCCATCGTAGAAAACTTCCACACGGACGGAAAGCTAAGTTACGAACTACGAAAATTTGTGTTCACAAAATTCGAATGAAATCGAAGAAAGCATTGCCAGTTGTCACACTAAATACCGCCATGCTGGTTTTTGAAATCAGCTGTTTTACGCCAAATGCGCAGGATCAATCACATTTTTCCGCAAACCCAACTTCTTTCGTATATTAAGACGGTGAATTTACATTCCACTCGGATTTGATGATACCAAATCTACGAATTTCGAAATTCGTTCCACTTCGAATGGATTATGTGATAGTTACATCGGGAAACTTAAACTTTTTTCGATTACGATGGACTCTGTGATAGGGCTAAATGATAATGTTATTACTTTGACTGTTTTTACAAATGCATATTATTTGCAATTTCCATCTTAAAAAAAATAACTATTTTCCCACATAAAAGGTATAACTTCTCTACATAGGCGGATCCACGGAGGGGTTTCGGGTCCGGACCCCCCCAATCGGGAAAATAAAAGATGTTATTTTTAACATATATCGTCTCCTAATGTTCAAATTTCGTTACGGGACGGAAAAATATAGCATGAGCAAGACAAAAAAGTAAAGGAGAAGTAATATTATTATTTTAAAAATTCAAGAACTTTATTGATTATAAAGATATAATCGACATTCTTGAACGACTTGCTATTGATAACCTGAAAAATATCGTCAGATTGATGTTTGCATATGTGACTCGATCCGATAAAAGTGACTTGGCAAAAAAAATCGGTTGTTGGATCATGATTGATTACACAAGTTCTTTTACTGAATATTCATGAAGCGCAATCAGAAATTGTAACATCGCTATTATTTCTCAAAATATAAATTCAGAGAAACGATTTTTTAGATGGGTTTGAATGGTACATCAGCGCCTTTCAGAGCGTGCAGTGTAAGCTTTCACTTTTGCCTAAAAGGTGCCTTTTCTCTCACATCGCATCACATATAAACTTTTTTACATGTAAATTTTTGATCCAAAGATACTTACCAGTAAAGCATCAAGCGCATTTTGGATGTTCTGGCCGTGGATTCGTTGTCACCACATCATGACTTCTGACAGAAAATTTTCTTTCGAACAATCCAATATATCTTCGTAAAATGTGTAGAGGTCAGCGCATTTCTTTTCGTTAAATTTTTGTTTAAAAAACAGTTGCTTGAAACTTTGGAAAATGGATTTGTGTTCCGAGATCTGACTTTTGAGTTGAGAAATGAACGTATTAAGAAACGGAATGTAGAAAGAAATTCTGTAGTAGTCTTCAATACTTTGAGCTTGAACGTTGCAACAATTTTTTTGTTGATTGCAACGGCGGCGCGGCGGCGTGGCAATTTCATTGTGATTTCGTATTCAGAACAAATTCTAGCATAAACTTCATAAATAACGTGGAAAGTAGAATCTGCGTTTTCGCGTATGTACGTAAATTCATTCAAAGCGTAATCTTCCAGCTTAGTAGCCTCACCCAGATCTTGGTTTTTAGATTGCAATTCCCGACTCAAAGGCAAAACAATCAAGTTAACTGATTCCATAATGTGACAGGCGATTTCGAATTCATCCGTCGAAATCGCTGTCAAAAGATGCAATGCATTTTGCGAAGTATCTCGATCTTTTCACGTTTTGATTTCTCCCAAAGATTCAATAACAGCCGGTTGCGATTCAACGTCCGTTCCAACTGCCCACCTGGTAGGACAAACAGACTTCAGCTTTTGTTTTGAAGTGAAAACTTCTTTATAGACCAGGGTCGATAATTTTTGAAACAAAAAAAAATTATAGTAGGATGAAACAAGTTGTAAGAGGTAGAAAATAAACCAAAAAAAAAGGAAAAATAAATTACGGGCGATCTGAGGTCGGGAAGGGGGCGGGGGCGTATTTAAGGGTAAAAAACGGTTAATCTCGATTTCCGGTAAAACTGCAAGTCTTAGGAAAAAAAGTTAAATGGCAAAGTTGTAGGTATTAAAAAGATCTACAACTTTGGAAAGACACTTTTTTCACATAACCTCAAAATGTATGTGAAAAATTCGAATAACTGAGTTTTTGGTTTTTTATTTTTATCTTTTGCAAAAAAACTTATTTTTTCACGAAATTTGGTGAAAACATACCTTTGTGTATTCGAAACATACAGTAATTTTTTTGATTTAAAATATTAATTTTTTCACCTTATTTTGACAAAATTTCGAAAAATCACCCTAATTTTCAATCGAAAAATCTCACGTCAAAATATCTGCTTTTTTAAAAAAATTGGTGTGTTTCTTGTTCGTTGAAATCTCTACTTTCAGATGGTTAAAAAAAAAATTTACATTACTATGGTAAATGTTCTCAGAAAATGCAAATAATGAAAATAACCCAAATCCAAATTTTTTTTTTATTTTTTTAAAAATTCAAAATTTACACATTAATTACAAGAAAAACGTAAGATTTCATGTTATACCGATAAACAAAAAAATTGCTACTCGAAATATACTACTATCTTACGTTTTTCTAGTATTTAATGTGTAAATTTTGAATTTTTATAAAAATAAAAAAAAAATTTGGATTTGGGTTATTTTCATTATTTGCATTTTCTGAGAACATTTACCATAGTAATGTGAATTTTTTTTTTAACCATCTGAAAGTAGAGATTTCAACGAACAAGAAACACACCAATTTTTTTAAAAAAGCAGATATTTTGACGTGAGATTTTTCGATTGAAAATTAGGGTGATTTTTCGAAATTTTGTCAAAATAAGGTGAAAAAATTAATATTTTAAATCAAAAAAATTACTGTATGTTTCGAATACACAAAGGTATGTTTTCACCAAATTTCGTGAAAAAATAAGTTTTTTTGCAAAAGATAAAAATAAAAAACCAAAAACTCAGTTATTCGAATTTTTCACATACATTTTGAGGTTATGTGAAAAAAGTGACTTAACGAAAGTTGTAGATCTTTTTAATACCTACAACTTTGCCATTTAACTTTTTTTCCTAAGACTTGCAGTTTTACCGGAAATCGAGATTAACCGTTTTCACCCTTAAATACGCCCCCCCCCCCGCCCCCTTCCCGAAATCAGATCGCCCGTAATTTATTTTTCCTTTTTTTTTTGGTTTATTTTCTACCTCTTACAACCTGTGTCATCCTACTATAATTTTTTTTCTTTTTTTACCATTTTAAAAATTATCGACCCTGGTCTATTAGGCGCGTTTGGCAACTTTTGCGATGGGGGTAAAGCATTGAATTCGCGACCGACACCAGTTTTTGGCTCATCGTATTTCGTATGTAAAGTCGTCATAGCCCAGCGTCTCAGGTTCGATTCCCGGCCATGACTTCCATTTTTTTATTTATTTAAAGTGAAAACATAAATAAAAATTGTCGCCACGGCTGGGATTCGAACCTGAGACCCTGAGTTTAAAAGCCAACGACTCTGCCATTGAGCCAAGAACAACCTTAATTTTGAAGTTGCTATATGACTTAAAAGAATGTAATAGCAACATTACCTTATTACTTACCGACTCGGAGAAATACAGAGAAGAAAGAAAGGAATTGAAGGACAGAGAAAAATTTATGCAACCCAGAAAAAATAAAAAGCACCAAATATTTTTTTTTAAATTCTGTTTTCACTTCTGTCGGCACTCCCGGAGTGCTTCTTTTTTTTCTCATTTTTGTTTGTCATTTTTGAAATTTCTTGGTGTAGAACGTCTTGTCTTTTAGGCCAGTGAAAAAATACTTCAACCGCTCCGATAGTTCCTAACGCATTTTTGATTCCTGACACTTCGCATGGTACATTGACTGCCAAACTAAAGCTATGTGCAGCGCAATGTACATAAATTGCCAGGGGGAAATACAATCTCAGATGAGCCTGTGCACCAATGATTTGGACCCTTATTGCCGGAGCTCCGTCGAATCCTTGGCCATAAATATATGAGCAATCGACGCCAACATCATGTAAATAATTTCTGATTGAATCTGCTAAACCTCGTATATATAAATAAAATTTTTAGTAATAGACCCCCCCCCCCCCCCCATGCCCAAATCCTGGATCCGCCACTGCTTCTCTATAACAAGGGTCCAACATCATCGTTTTCGTAATACTCTAGTCATCGAAATGAATAGTTTTTTGCTTATTATATTGTTGTTTCTAATGACAATAGAATTATCAAAGCTTCACCTTGAACCCATTGAGAGAATAAGTTCAACGCGAGGGGCAGGGCATAGGTCTTAAATTCCTTTAAATTGTTTTTAGATACATGCTGGTTAAGCCACATCCATTACAATTCTGTACTTATGAATAATTCATTGGATTTTCCAACAAAAACAAAACGAATAAATATTCAATTTCACATGTTATGTTCGTAGGTACTAAGCCTAACTAAAAAAGCAATTACACGAAAACAGCGCCATGTATTTTGTTCAACCGAACCAACTCAGCTTATCATTTTTTTGGTCCCATACTAAATTGTTCTAATTCACTTGTTGCCCTCTAGAGAAAGCAATATGTGCCCACCTTCCAGTCTATGATTAAAAACCCTAACATCGTTGACAAAACATAACAAACATGTTTCAAATTGCAAATTTAACGCAAAATAATCGAAAATTGTTGCATAAACACGAACAGCAAACCTATACACAAAAGAAAGAAGGCTTTTGAGAGAAACAAAAATATTCAGCCAATTTCGTGTGGAAGAATCAAAATAATAATTTAAAGCAATTTACATTTTAATAACATCTGTGTATGTATGTGTGTGGGAAAAGGGTTATTTCCATAATTTAAAATACTTAACGCATTAGTTGTTTTAGAACCACTACGACGCAGACAACCATTTAACTATCCGAGATTCGCAGCGTAATGCGTTCATCATAAATTAAAACCTAACCAGAACCATCCTCCCTATCGAAGAAGCTAAGCCAACCGATTGGCATGAGCCCGAGAGAATAATTATTATTATTGAGGAACAAATTCGAAACTGGGTATGGAACAGTAGAGTCTATGCTACAGTGTGTTACTGATAATAATCAACTCAATATGGAACAAAAGTAAACTATAATTGATTTGGTTGGTTGTTTTGGTAATGACGACGTTCGCCGTTCTGGAACTATAATGTTGGTTTAATTTGTCTGCCAGTTTTAATGGGACGTAATTATGAGTTGGAAGTTAGCTCAAGCAAAACGATTCGTAATTGGACCAGATATTTTGCTCAAAATAGTGAAATCAAAGTGCGGAACTTATTTCAATAATTTAAATGAATGAATACCGGACTCTATTTAGTTGGTTCTCCAATCCCTTATAAAAAAAAATTATGCCTATAAAGCTTGAATTCATGAAAATTCATGAAAAACTTTATTTACGAGGAACGTAAATATTTGGGTATTTATTTGAATCAAGTCCTGTACTGGGCTGTTTT
Organism: Melanostoma scalare; assembly: GCA_949752695.1. NCBI lineage: Eukaryota > Metazoa > Arthropoda > Insecta > Diptera > Syrphidae > Melanostoma > Melanostoma scalare. The sequence continues at coordinate 89,565,019 of OX456984.1, forward strand.
TGCAGTTTGAAGTAATATTTTCTTCACCTTCTGTATACCATTTTTCTATTTAAATGAGTCTCAAATTTTATTGAAAATCCTTGCTCAACATTTTCTAGAGAAAAATGGGGGTCCTTCCAAAGTAAACAAAAATATTGTTCTGGTTCTGCTGTATCATCGTTTTTTCTCTGCCTAACGGCACCAATCAATACTATATCAACCGGCAATACCGAATTAAGGTAGATGCCCTAATTCAAATGGTATGAAATGGATCCGATTGCCAACAGGCATAATTTGGACGCACCTTCACGTGAAACTGCTCTTGTTATATCACTCAATAGTTTTTGTTTTTTAGTACGAGTATATTACATTATGACTAGCCTTTAATAGTTGAAGAAGCTGTGCAGTGAATGGCTTTTTACTGTCTGAGGTTTTTAAAATACTAACTGGAGCACTCAGACCTAAATACCGGTCCATTGTACTACAAACAGCTACCTTCTTTTGTTAGAGCTTTGAAGATGTTCGGAGAAAAGCCAAAAGACGCTGCCATCCCAAGGAGCCTATAGGTTACCAGCTCTCACCAACTCTCACCATTGCGCCGAGTATGTGTAACCCAAAGAAATAATTGCCGGTTAAGGTCTAGATCTTGTTTCTAGTTATGTCGTGAGTCATGATGGCCTGAAAAAAGAGGCTCGAAGAATTTAGTCTTCCAACCGCATTCAGAGAGCTTTGGCATTCCTGGATCACTTTCAAAGTAGTTAGAGGGTTGAGTAGATTGATTGATTGTCGCTGCAGACACAAATATTTCTCTCCATCCCGCCAGCGTAACATAGCTTAAACCTATTTGGATAGCTATGTGCCCAATGAGGTGTGCAGTGGTATTTCATCGTTTTCCACAAAGGCTCCCGCACCAGGTTTTGGAGCCATCTGCAAAAAATCGATAACAATCTTTACCTGGCTCTGATTTTAGAGTGAACCAGTCCTGAACCGAAGGGCTGTGTATTTTTAACGCAGTTTGATCCTTGGGATCCATTGTGTATCAAGTGGAGGAAGATTCAGCATGCACTGCTGAATCTTCCTCCACTTGATACACAAGGGGGTAGCCCATGGAGTGCTGGGGAGAGCCCCAGTACAGCCAAGACATATTGTTCATTGAAATTTGTCAAAGAAGGCAGTAACGTATATACGTAAGAGGTCTTTCTATCAAACAAATGACGCATAGGGCATAGGAGATGATTAGTCTTATCATAGCCGAATAGATCTATACCAGCATCATAAACTGACGGATAACAATTACATTATCGTGAGGAGGGACCGACCCAACTCAACTTTCGGGGATGGGGTTGCGATCTTTTTACGTAAAGGCATTGCTCATAAAGTAATATATAGTGTTGCACTACGCCGATTCCGGTTGCTGGAAGCGTGTGCCGTATGCATCCCTCTCCAACAGGGGAGACGGTTGTACATAATATGTGGTCTCGATCTATGCGCCAGAGACTTCTCTTCTGAAACTGAACTCAGAAGTAATATATAGTGTTGCACTACGCCGATTCCGGTTGCTGGAAGCGTGTGCCGTATGCACATAAAGTAATATATAGTGTTGCACTACGCCGATTCCGGTTGCTGGAAGCGTGTGCCGTATGCATCCCTCTCCAACAGGGGAGACGGTTGTACATAATATGTGGTCTCGATCTATGCGCCAGAGACTTCTCTTCTGAAACTGAACTCAGAAGAAAACTATTTCCTCATGGCCGGTGATTACAATGCTAAACACCAAGATTGGGAAAATCAATTAGCCAATTCAAGGGGCACCCAGCTATTCAATTGGCTGGGGCTTCACCATATCAAGTTTAAAGTTGACCTGCTGGCTACTGAAAGGCCTTCATATCCTCGAAGTGGCACATATTTGGATCTATTACGTTTAGACTCAAGACTTAAACTGATCGACGACATTCTACGACGGACGATAAATTGTTTGACGTCATATGCTCCCCAACAACCTTGTGGAACTGGAGGAGTACGTTGCCGACGCACTCTTACAACTACGGTAAGACATGTTGGCCGCACTTTTCCGGTGCCGTTTCAGGATGCCAAATAGACCCTGACTGCAAATTTTTAAGAAAATAGGTCAAGCGGTTCAGGCTGTAGATCCATATACGGACATACAGACAGACAGACAGACAGAATTGTAGGACCCACTTTTTTCGTATTCTCTATCATCGTAATGTCATGTTTAATTGTTATTTCAACTTTTTTTTTCTGCACGATTGCAAAACTTGCCTTATAGTACCTATAATCGCAAGTAAAAATGGCTTAATTTGTAGGAAGCTTTCAGAGGTTTTTTTTCCTTTCCTGTCAGTAGTCGTGACTGGCTAGCAGACCCAGTTTCATTCACCGACGTTCCGGTTGGCCCTTCGGCAATCTTAACCGTGTTGGTTTTATCCCGTCCGACCAGTGTCCGTGAACTTAATTTGCAGGCTTTGCGACTTGCGCCTTCGGTTTCATTCACGAGTGTTTCGTTTGAACCACCAGGAATTTCAGCACAGTTTCGCACGAAAGGGGTCACCTCGGTTGCGAGAGATCGTCCTGAAGTGGACTTTTCAGGGAAAGAATAGTTTTATTTTTATTTTTTATTTTTATCCCAATGTTCAAAAACGGTTAGGTTTAGTTTTTTGTTCAATTCTTCATTTCTCTGTTTTTCTATGGAGCAACTGGATTACAAACTTGTAAAGATAAATAACAAGTACAAATGTGTGGTTGTAACTTTTATTTGGTAAATTAGGCCATTGCTGTTAAAATGCTATACATCACTAGGGTTTATAAATCTATGCAAACTTTTTTCAACAAAACAACAGAGGTATGATTTTTTTCGGTAACGTTTTTAATGTTAGTCGCGGTCTCTGTTCACTCGTCGAATACTGCTCACTATTATTCATCTAAAACACTGGTACATCTACATATTTTTTTAGGTATATCTAACTCAAACACCTTGTAAGGCAGAGAAACATAAACATTGCCCCACAGGAAACCCATTATCCATAATTATACTTATCCGCAAACATTCAGATCAAGGTTACAGATACGAAAAAAATGTACCTATTATTCTTCTCTCACTCCCCTCACACACATTTATACAAACCACTAGTCAAAGAACCCATTCAAATGCAAAAACAAAACGAATCTTTCCATTTTATCTATCCCCTCAGCTCTTGATCGTTTTCCGTTTTAACTGCTGGTCATGCAAAGCCAAAATAGAGAGCAAAAAACTATTTATTTTTTATTAAAAAATAGTGTTTTAAAAGTGGAAATTTTAGCTCCAATGCAATTCGGCTCTAGGTGCTGCCATTAGTTTCATATCATCTGACTTTTTCCATTGTGTTTGCGAATTGAATCCAGAGGAGAGTGCAGTTTAGTTACAACCTCCTATAGCCTGGTCGGTGTGGAGCATTCGCGATTAGCATTTCCATAATTTTTTTGTTTTTTGTTTAGAGAAAAACCACTCGCTTACCTACGGTGGAGATTCATTTTTAGATGCTCGCTGCACTTCTTTTCTTTTTTTCTTTTTGCCGTGCCATGTTTGATCTAATTATAGATTTTAGTTACCAAACTATTTTCTAAAAGCAACGGAAAGGCACTGATAGGAGGATTACCCGAAGGATAGAGGTGGTGGTAGTCACATACCTATATGGACTAACAAACAGAGAAGTGTATGCCTTTTTATTCAGCATCCCTGAGGGGAAATATCTTTATGGGTTATAATCGGCTTTAGCCTTATCTATCGGCATCTTTCTCCACAAATGGCAAAGAGATATTTCCTCAGAATTCCTGATGTAAGCAATATTATGGGCCTATATTGGCGTTGTCGGTATGTTTGGCTGTCGTCAGACTCATGGATGTCGTGATTCATGCTGAATCAATGAAGTACTTAAACGGCTGGATTCTATTTGTGTCTAGGTTGAGAGTGGCTATATGTCTATTTACTTTGGATAGGTGGCCAATGTTTTGTTTATTTTGCTCCATGGGGAACTGAAAACAGACACAACAAAACAGAGATCTTCAGATATTCATATTTAGATTACACAGAGAGACACAAAAGAAAAAGGGTTCGTGCTGTTTTGTCGTGGCTCTGTGATAATTTGTAATTTGTTTTGGATACAAGACATGATATGTATCAGTTTGTTTATGAGTTTTGATCCAAATGCATAAAGATGGAGATTGTACTTCCGTGTGGGTGCTTTGTAATCTCTTGTGGTTTCTGTCAAACTCTTGAGCGCCCAGTTACTATATAACTTAGGGGCTTACGAAGTTTTAAAAGGTTCTTGAAGACCAAAAGGCTTTACATAAAGGAATAAAAAGCAATGAGAGGATTTTGCTAATGAGTAACAGATAAGAAAAAAGTAGAAATAGAAACTTGCCTCAAGTGATGTGTATGTTTGCTGCGTGTAAACAGCTGTCGTATTAGCAGTTTTCAGATATGTTTTTGAAGAAAACTTTTATAGAATGGTTGTGACTTGAAACTCGATGTAATGAGCAAAAAAGTGCTCATATGTCTTAGTAATCAAGAACAGGCACCATTCGACATGCGGACCGCTTATGAATGATTCAAAGAGGTCTGTAAACAGCTTTCTGTGTGAGTTGATTAATCTTGTGCTAAGGAGTAGGATAATCAGCTCAGTCAAAGAAGGTTTATCTGCTTAATTCGGCAAAAAAAGATATATTTTTAAGATTTCTTTTGCGTAACGGGTAGTGAAAATTTTACATAAAATAATGCAACATTTGAACAAAATTCTCCTAAATTTGCATTGCAAAATATTCAAAATCGAGGCGCCTCGAAAAAAAGTTGGTTCACGGTGTGCACCATAACTCGCAACAAAATCATCTGAAATGAAAAAATCAAAATGCATTCGTTAAGGGAGATGTTTCTCCAGGTAATGACGGAAGGATTTTTTTATTGATTTTTCGTAGCATTTTCGATAAAAAAATCAGATTATTTGATGTTAAAAAATTAGTAATTCTTAAAAAAAAAAACTCTAGACAATACCTGGTGAATTGTGTGAAGAAGTACTGTGCAAAATTTTAAACCGATTGGTCCATTTGGAGTTATCATGCACACGAACTTCAAATATTACAAGTCTCAGAAAAACTATTTGAAAAACGCAGAAAAGTTTGGTCGTTTAGTTCTCATTGCTTATAAGTTTGAGAACACCATGCCTCGAATATAAAAAACAGGACCGGAACAGGCCCGTTTATGAATGAATTTATTTGGGGTCGAAAAATAAAATAGCGCGCCGCGCAGCTGCCGCCCAGGTATAAAACTCGGCATGGAGCAATATAGAGGCTCAAATACTCATAACTTCGCCAATTTTACTTCGATCGACTTGAAATTTTTACAGAATATTCTTAAGGTATTATGCATTCATATAAAAAGAATTTGAATTCCCCCTTAAGAACTGCAATGTGGTGTTCTATTAATTGATCTACTAAAAAAACAGTATGCGGAGGCAACCTGCAAGAAGGAGTTCTATCTTCACTTCTTTGAAATGTATAGTCGTCAACGAACGTCCAGGGAACCTGTAAGCGGGGAATCAAAAATCACATATACTAAAATCCTCGAACCACTTTATACAAGCAACTAAAGTGGACAAAAAATGTGGGCTGAATGTTGATGTAAGCCCCCACGTAACTTAACGTGATACTAGAGAACTAGGAAATACAAAATTCTACAAATAAATTCGCCGTCAATTGATGGAACAACGATAACTTTCTCAAACGAAGGAAAATATCATATCTTTGAAAAACAGCTACACTACTTCTGGTAGTTATGTTTGCTACCAGAAAAAGTCAGAAGGCTATAGTAGCTCTTTTCTTTTGCAAAAAGCAATCAGAAACAAATTTGGAATATGTCGTATATCCACAGAGATACACAGTGGACAGTGGTCATCAGATCGATACTTACAACGGGGTGTAAGAAGCCTTGTCAGTGGACCTCTTCGGTCTTCATCGTTAGGTGCCTTGGACATACTTGTTGATCTCCTACCCCTCGAAATTTAAGTTGTCTTTCCTTTTCTTTGTGTAATTTCATAATTTAACTATATTTTGTCAGTGTATGTGAAGTAGTAGAGTTAGTAGTTGGGAATTGTATATATATTTTTATTTCTATATTCCTTTATTATCAGTACGAACAGATTACATTCGTCAATAACAAAATAACGACCCTCGCTTGAACTAACGATCCATTAGTTTAGTGTTGAAACGATTTCGTTTTCTTTTGCCTAAACATTTTGACACAGTTCTTTATAACGCAAACGAAATAATCGTTCCTGGGAGTTCCATGGGACATGGGAGTTCGATGCTCGAATATTAAAAAGCAGCCAAGTTTTATATGGGTTGGTTATATCCCCAGTAGTCCAATATACTTAGTGACTAACATTAAAGTAATCGCTCACTGTAAGAGAATTTTTGCTGACTTAGATTCTTAGACTCAGGACTTAGATTCTTAAACTTATATGTATTTTATTTAAAAAATTTGAAGTTTTTTTGTAATTTTACGTATAATTTTGTTATAGAAAAATAAAAACTGAAAAACAACACTTGTTTCCTGAAGCCAAACTTAAAGCTTTCTATTGAAACAAAAGATTGTACTAAACATACAAAAACTTAAATTAAATAAATAACGGTAATCATTAGTAAGCAAAGTAGTTGAAACAAAAAATGCAATGCAGTTTTCAAGATGAGATTTGAAATTAAAACGCAAGAGGTGCACACGTAGTCCTTATTTTGAGTTTCATCAAAAGTTATTGTCCAACATGCACCCAATTAATGGTATCATCTGTTCGAAGTATCACAACCTATATTTTCTAATTCCTTTTCCTCGGCGTCTGTGTCGAGTTCATCTTCACATAATCCACAGAATTGTTTTCGAGATTGTCTGTTTGAGCCGTACCTAAAGCTTTCTTGGTTTTCTTGTCTTTCTTCAAAGTTTTTGATTTGTTCGTTCCAATCGTAGTTCTTTTTTGTTTTCAATGTCATTTTTTCTCTTCTGTGCTTTCCTAAAAGCATTTATACAAAACGTTGCAAGGGCTGTTCCTTGTAACAGCCTTCTCAAAGTTTTCAGGATCAAATTTTTCGGAACTCAATTACGGCGTGACGCGGCAATTGACAAATGACAAGTAAGACTGGTGGGTGTCAACTAGTTAAATTAAATTTATTCTTGAGATTGTTTTCTTCTAGCCAACTAGATACTAAAATCAATTGCGATATATTCAAAAAACGTTTCCGACCTCATCCACTTAGTTTCCGAACGACCAACAATTACATCTTTTGGTATCTGCCTAACAGGTCTATATACCATCTTTGGACAAGCCAGAAAATGCTATTTCCCAAAAAAAATGTCACCGGTATACATCCTTAATATGAACCGATTCTACCAAAATTCAATCACATGTTCTTTAGGACTATATAGCTATTGCGCATATCATACTATTTTTGTTTTTTTCAGAACGACAACAATTTCTCCAGAACTACGGTAAAACAAGTTTGTTCATTTTTTATTTTCTACAAAAAAAAATAGTTACAGTACAACGCTATTGCTGTTGTACTAAAGAACATGTGGTTGAATTTTGGTAAGGTTCGGTTGAATAGTTTCGAAAATTTTATCAACAAGGTGTCGAAAAACTTAATTCCGAGAAAAACGCGTTTAAGGTTATTTTAACGAAAAATTATCATACGAATATTAGGGGGTCAGGAGCTACGTAAGCGTCACCCAAAAGTCGATTAGACTGCTCGGATTTTCTTAAAATTTTTGTATAATAGGTACTTTTAAATATTTATTTATTTTTTAAAAATTCTAAAGAGGGTAAACCCCTCTTTTGATGTAGGATTTCATATATAAGGGAACACAATTCCAATAGCGTTGAAGACCAAAAGTACGGTTTTTTCCAATTCACAACTTTAAATTAAATAAATTCTTGAAATCCTTTGGACAAATTAAAAAAGTCTTTACACCGTTGAAAATTCCAGCAGGATCATCCAAAAGAACCTTGGGCTAATATTGTTTAATAGTTTTCTTAATCCCGAGGGTATTTAGGTATTTTCCTAGCTGCTCTGGCCTTACTGAAAGATTTGGATACCCATAAGCTTAACTCTGTATTCCGCTTCAAAAAATCAAAGTACCACTACTTGCCGGGACTGACATCTTTGAATGGAGCTATGCGCTTTTCACCCCTAACTATTTTTGAGTCACATCTAATAGCTCATTTATTATTTTGGGGAAACCGCACTTTGCAATATTCATGAGCAAATTTACGATTTTGTGCTCCTCACATTCTGTAATATTCCCATTAATCCTATCGTGAAGTGTTATAATGGGAACACCAAACTACCTACTCGCGCGCCGCTCTGAAGCTTAAATGATTCTCACGAAAATATTTTCAGGCATTCGATTATTTCATTGGTAGACAGATGTAAAAATTACTTTGTTTCTTATGATATTTAAAGCCTGAGCTAAACAAAAATATTTTGACGAAGTTGCCTATATTCGAACACTTGTGTTCAAACAGGAAACTCTTAAAGAAAGATTTAGTTTTCTTTGAACGAACAGCAAAAATAAAATGAAATTATTAACTTATGATGGAAAATGTTTACTTAAATGAAACTGCTTTCTTCTTACCATTTGGCTGCTTACAATCGGAAAGATATATCGCTCGTGAACTCTGACTTTAAAATGTGTACCTACCTAATTCCTATATTTAGTTCATCGCACACCACTCTTATTCTCCACTATTAATCAAGCAAAACCCAACATCTTAAATACCGTCTACTGACACAGTTCACCAAAGGTCATTCTTCGATCGATTTCTTTGATGACGCAAAGGCACATTTCCGAAGTGACAATGACATTAAATTGCCCTCACTTTCTTATAATTTTATGAACCCAAAAACAGTCTAACAACAAGAAAAAACCATAAGTTCTGAACACACAGTGCAACCATGACACACTCCTTGTAGTTGTAGACATCTCGATATTCACATCTGTGACTTATTCTTTTTTTTTTTTTTTCTTTTTTTTTGAAACCTCTCTTTGGATCTTGATTGAACGAATAAGAAGATCAAGTGAAACTGCAGTAACTAGGTATTTATTTACAAGGGACATGTTATTGTTTTTGGAGTCGTGATGGATCCGACGACCCAGTCAGACAAACAGACAGACAAATAATGCAAATTTAATAATAATTCGAAGAAGCGTGGCGTGTATAAATTGGTACAAGTTGAACATCATTAAAGTTCAAGTTCATTCATCCAAATTGGACTGAAGTGCGTTAAACGGGACCCTCTAGTTTTAATTGAAACATCATTCTTCGGCTTGTAATGTACGGTGGAACTTTCTTGGTTATTTATGTTATGACCTCATTTATGAAGTAATCGTGTTTCAATTGAAACACACCACACACGAGAACAATAATTTAATAGTGAATAGTTTGCGTGTGTGTTTATGGGATAATAAAAAAGCAGAAAAGATACAAAACTATCTATGAGATCTCAGATTTCAAATCAGTGAAAGTTGCTTGAGTTACAATGAAAACCAGTGATCACCAATTCGTGTACATAAGTATCGGTATCATCTGCTATCGGGTAATTAATTAGTGGCAGTTGGAACAATAGGCGTATTATAATCATCGAATATATTTTTTCATTTGGAGCAAAAGGAGGAAATTGGAGCATTCATTGTTCTGAGGTTATGAGATATGTATATATAAATAGATAAAGCATGCGACGTTTATTCATAGACTTTGATATGTTTTGTGGCATTTACAAGAAACAATTAACCAACATCATTGAACTCCTGTTTAAATACTTACAATAGCTTCACAGTAGCCAGGAAATCTTTGTGTGGAGTTTTATGCTCTCTTTTCAACAAGTCCATGCATGATTCAATTTATCCCGATATTTGGAAGAAATCATTCATTTTACCCCTTTATAAATCTGGATCTCGATCTATTGCGTCCAGCTATAGGGGGATTGCAAAACCCAGCTGTATTCCAAAACTCTTTGAATCACTCACGGTAAACTTTATGTTTTTTAATTTAAAAGCATATATTTCACCAAATCAACATGGGTTTTTCGGTGGAAGATCCATTGTTTTAAATTTAATGGAGCTAACATCAAACATCTCTACAGGATTCGCGAATGGGTCGAACCCAATACGTGAAATTTAAAACTTGTTTTTCGACAGCGATATATGTTACATCTGGTGTACCACAAGGAAGTCATTTAGGACCTCTCCTTTTTTGTTTGTGCTCCATCACTCAAAGATTCTCCTTTACGCCGACGATGCCAAGATATTTTTATCGTATTCAAACCCTACGGATTCTTCGTACTTACAAAACGACTTTGATGCTCTTCTGAAATGGACTGCGATTAATAAATTGTCACTGAACAATTCAAAGTGCAAGATTATGACTTTCTCTCGTAAGTCTTTGGATCACCGAGTGGATTTTGTATTGAACGGGCAGTTACTAGAACGATGCGAAAAGTTCAATGATCTCGGAGTGCTCTTTGATCGAAAGCTTACTTTCAATGACCATATTGACTACGCAGTCAACAAAGCAAAATCAAGACTGGGAATGATTAAGCATTGGTCGAAAGAACTTAACGACCCATATGTTACAAAGTCTCTTTATGTTGGACTCGTACGAAGCTGCTTAGAGTTCGCTTGTCAAATTTGGTCTCCTACATATGCTATCCATATTCAAAGGATAGAATCAGTCCAGAAACAGTTAAAAATCATCAATGGAGAAATATCGTCACCATATTTACTTTCCCTAATCAAATTTAACGTACCTGCCCGTCGGACTCGAAACTATACACCTTTACACGTCAGCTTCCAAAGATGTAATTATTTAGCTAACGAGCCTCTGACAAGATGCTGCAGAACTTTTAATGATTACTACTCTGTTTGTGATATTTCAACTAGTGATCTAACAAAATTACATTTGCTAAATTATTTCAAATTAAATTTCATTCAGTTAGTTTAAGTTTAACCATGACTGTTAGTTTTTAAACTGTAGTTAATACAAAATAAATAAATAAATAAATAAATAGTTTAGTTTGATTGAGTCTAAAAAGTTGGGAAGGCATCTGAAATATAAATATGTAAGGGGTTTTGCTATTGACCTTTAGTTAAAAAAGAGTAGGCACTTGAGCATCTTTTGAAATGTTACTGAAAATACTTGGAGACTACTCCTTGGAAAGCGATAAATAATGGAAAATTAAAATGAATCAAACTATTCGCATATTGAGAAGGTAAAGGACCTCGCCTTAGGCGGCGCGTCTTAACCTTCGACGATTTCTCTGCAATGTGCTTCCGTACGTGCGTGTTCAACTATGCCCATGTCACAGTGTAGCTCACAATTCAGTACTGAGATCTCTTATCCGCAAATCGTCTTCACGAACGGGACCAAAGATCCTTCGGAGTATTTTTTTTTTTCTGACGACAAAAGTTTTCCACACCTATCCTGTCTATAATATCCATGCTTCTGCGCCTTGGTTCTGTACTACCTCGAATTTATGTCTGTCTATTGTAAGGTTTTATCCAATTCGTCTATGTTCTCTGTCCATGTTTGATAACAGCTCATGCATTGTTTTACCTTTATTAGCCATTAAACCCATTTCTGCCATTTGAGTTTTGACGTTGAAGTTTCGCACAATCTTTTCAAATAAATAATAAAGAGATTTCGCATGAAGGATATCTTCATATCCTCTACATATCTTGGATATAACAAGGTATTGGTTCGGCATGATGCAACTAACAAATTGAGTTGTCTATTTTGCAGCATTTTAGGGTTTCTGGCAATTCATCTTCTGTACGAAGTTTGTTGATGGATTTCACGTTCCAAGTGCAAATCCGGAGGTCTTTGTCCTTAATTGGTTTGCTTGGGCCGTCAACGGCGAAATGATTTTTGTTATCCATGGCTGATGGCTTTTTCGAAATCAGATGTTTCTTAGGTGGTTGAGTAATTAACCACAAGCACAATCCCCAAACTATGTCTGTCCAGGTCTTTTTGAAGTCTTGAACCCAAAGGGACCTACAGTTGATACGCATGGAGCTTATTCGCCTACATCTCTATTTCTATATCCAGTCCTAGAACTGAAACACGCTTGAAGAACTATAAAGGAAATATGTAGGAGAAGCTCATTCAGTGGTCTCTGCTTTTCGGCTGTTGGAGTTTACATTTGGTTCTGTACCTCAAATTCATCCGCTTTGACATACCCCATAAATTCAAGCAGACCACTAAGATTCGGGCAGTCAGTCATTACTCGGAGGACATTACCTATAGTGTTGCTCTTTGTTCAATGCTCGCACTTACTAGTCAAGTAAGACTGGTTGGACGAAACCAGTATTCAGTGGTTGCTTCAAGGAGCTTCTGACATAAGTGGACACCAATCCACCCCAACATTGCAGAGTTTTGACCCAAGCCGAAAAATTTCCTCAAAGTTCCCATAGCTAGTTATTCTACACATGTTCACTGCAGGCAAATGTCATGGCCTTTGCTTGGAACTGTCTGTGATACCAGCTTCCTTCCCTCAACCTCATTTCGTCAATGACGATGAACTTGAAGTCAGTAGCTTTGCAAACGTTATAAGAACTTAAAATACACACTTTTTTATCAATCTTTTCATTCTGTGGATAGCAACTCTACCTACTACTGTTTTTGGCTCCGGTAATTCTCTTTTGTGATTAGAAACCTAGCAACATACACCTAAAGGTATACTTTATTTTTGCTGCTCGTTTTTTATTTAAACTAATTCAGTTGATATAACACTTTTGACAGTAATAACAATTGCACCATTAAAGTCATAAAAATAAATATTCAAAGACCACTTTAATCCGCTTTGCGGTTCTTCTGCACGAAACCATTTAAATCGAATATATGGCTACCTTTTCATTAAAAAGTAAACACATACACCGCCGCGCCGGCCGACGCGACAGCCTGAAACATTACTGGTGGTTTATCTTAAGGGAAGTGCTGTATTTCAATATCAACAGCATTGCATTAACAAAAAAGTAATAATCATAATTTAATACATTTACCACTGACTACTGTAGTAACTATGCAATTCCTGTCAAATCACCCACAAGAGTATCATTTTCCAGCACACTCTCCTCCCTGTCGGCAATTGACATCCAAGAGTTTCATTTACACACATCTGTAGCTGCCTTTGGCAACGATGAAACGATTATCTGCAAGACATTTTGATATCCAAGGGATACATGGCTTTAGATAGATGCTTTGATGAAAGTATCCCATCGTCAGCTTTGTTGTTCGTTCGGAAGCGAATCCGATTTTTAGCTGACCGCAAAAGATATGATTTCCCGATACTCAGCCCGAGCTTCGATTTGTCTACAACTCCTGTTTTCTGTGTGTTCCTATTTCCCACACTTAAGGAGCGCAGTGTCAAGTGCCACAGATTATCTGCACAAGAAATAGAAGAACAAAAATATTTATGAAATGAGAGATTCCTTTGGAAATGCTGATGGAAAAAAAATGGTCTCGTGTCTTTTTTCCCAAGAACAAAGCCACAATCAAAGACGATTAAATTTTATTGATTTGACCAAGCGATTCAGGGAATTGACCACGGTTCTAGCCGGCTGGCGAGTTCAAATGAATAGACAGAAAAAATAGAACTGGAATGTTGCAGTGGTGAGTGTGAGTGGAACAGACTACTCCGCCTGTCGAGCTTTAGAAACTTTTCAATTACAAACGAACGAACACACTTCCGAAGGGACATCCGCATGGAATGCATGTTGGGTCCTGGTTATTGGTTTATGTTGGGATTATTGAGAATCCTTGTCGGAGGAATGCGTGTGTGTCTAAATCCTCTATATGAGATGGACGAGACGGCTTTCAAAGTTTGGTCCGCTGGTGATAAGGAGATATTTTCAAGAATGTGTGTGTTTGTGGTGTTTTTGTGGTGCAATTGTTTTGCAGACTAGAAAGCCCCACCATCTACAGAGAATGGGTATAAAATTGAAAGTTGTTGATAATATCGGACTTTATTAAATCCACACAGTGTTTGTTTTCGGTGACAATGACTCTATAGTCGACAGGACCCATTCAAAGTCAGTCGAATGTGAAAGAATTCAATCAGTTTTGTTATATGTATGTATGTACAATAGGGTGGTCCTTAGGAAAAAAAAATTGGGGACGCCCCTCAGATTGGTTCTAAATCTAAAAAAAAAAAATCCCTAATTTTTTTAAATTTTTATTCCTAACCCTTCCTGACCCTATTTCATTAAGAAGTTTTTGTTTTTTTCAATTTTTCGATATTTCATCATTTGCTTTAAAAAAAAAAAAAAAATGACAGTTTCGCCCTCCTAACTTTTATTCTTTCATACGGTATCATACGTATAATACTATCATACCTATTATACGTGATCAAACATCCGCCATTTACCAACACTGGACACAGAATATCACCCCTGCTCTAGTAACAACCAGTATCAAAATGGAGCCAGGAAGGATTATAGATGAAAATGTGAAACAAGTAGGGAATTTAATTTCAATTTTTAGAATAGATTAAGGGGGCGTCGCACTCAATTTTCGCAAAAAAGTAAAATAAGGACCACCCTAATGTACAAGCACGTTGGAGTATGGGTCGGTTTTATTTGGAAGGGTGTTTTTAGTAAAAAACTTAATATTATTTTCCTTAAGTTGTCAGAAAATCCATTTTATGCAGGAAAACGTCTCTAAAAAGCTAATCTCTCGTTGAATTAACTAGATTTATGATCGACGAATGCAATAAATGTTCTTCTTCTCTAAACATATGACATAAGGTGTGTTACTGTCGCAACTCAGCTCAGTTCTATAATCAGCTCAGCAATGGATAAACTCTAAAACAAATCAATACTGGCCACTTTGAGCTCAATATTGATTTGTTTTTCTTTTCAACGTTAAAATTTATTGTCAAACTGATGACTGAGTTGCGACAAAGAGCACCTGATGGTTCAATTTGGATTTTAAAATATCATAATGTAACAGCCATCCTTCATAGAAGATGCAAGGTCGTACATAATCATAACAATAACATAAGAAATCATTTCTATTTCAATTATAATTTCAATCATCACATTTTATTTTTGAATTTAAAAGTCCTCAAAGCAACACATTTTTGTCTGTATTAAAATAAGTTACAATGTGTTGCTTTTCACTTTAAAAGGACGAAGAAAATATTAAATTCATCTGCTGATGCGCAAAAGAAGTGGACTTAGCCAAAAAAACAAAATTAGTGCTGTACAATCAGCGAATAAGACCTGTCATTAGGTACTGCTACTCGGTCTATATCATAATATCCAAGACTGAAATGCGAAACTAGCTGTATTCGAGAGAAATGTTCTTCACATGTTCTTCAACCATCCAAACCCCTTAGTAAGAAGAATAGCAGAAGAAGACAGACACCCAGACCCAAGATACATTGATGCTATGACCTAATGGACGACAACACAAACTATTTCCTCATGGCCGGTGATTTCAGTGCTAAACACCAAGATTGGAGAAATCAATTGGCCAATCCAAGGGGGACCCAGCTATTCAATTGGCTGAGACTTCACAGTATTGAGTGTAAAGTCGGTCTGCTGGCTACTGACAGGCGTTCATATCCTATTTGGATCTATTACTTTTAGACTCAAGACTTAAACTGACCGACGACATTCTGTGATGGACGAAAAATTGTTTGACGAGGGTTGAGTACGACAGTGACCACTGTGGACTTGCCGCCATCATTATTCCAGTAAATCAGTTCGGTTTTAAGGCAGGTCGTGGTACCATACATTCCGCGTCTAAGCTAGTATCTGATATTCAATGGAACAAAGCTAAAAAACTAAAACTGACTTTAACTGACGGTCTACAACAGGGGCGGTGAATTCGCCTATTTTGTTTAGCATTTTCACCGGCGATCTAATTGGTTCTCTTTACCATGCTATAGCGTACGCCGACGACCTAATTGCGTACAGAACAGGTCCAAAGATCGAAGTCATTAGAATACTCTAGCAGCGTGACTTCGATAAGATTCAGCAATATTGCGATGACTGGATGTTGAAAATCAACGCCCAGAATTCGGAAACAATTGTGTTTAGAACCCCGTTGGCTCGGGCCTCATGGAAAGAACTGGCGAAAGCTGGTGATCGTTGATCTACAAGGAAACCCACTGCCAAACAAAGTAGTAGTCAAGTACCTCGGCATCTGGCTAGAATCATAACATATGGATGCGGATTTGGCCAGGGCTAGAGGTGCACTTGCTCTGACGAGGTAACTGTTTCACAGCAGTCAGCTTGATAGCAGAGTGAAGGTAATTTGCTACATGGCCCTCATAGGGCCAATGATTGTTTATGGGTGCCCTGTGTGGTTCAATGTTACAGTGTCTCAGTTGGAAAACATTCGGGTGTTTGAGAGACAGTGTCTGCGTACCCGTCTTTGATTGCACATAACATCAGAGTCGGAGTACAGAAAATATTATCCAAATGGGGTCCTTTACAACGGGACTCAAATGAACAGAATCGACAATTTCATGATAAAACCGACTCGGGGTCACACTGCAAGAGCGATGTCCTCGAACAATGGCCTGCTATTTGGGGCTTCTTACCCCAACACTGAATATATGGAGAAACCCCGCTTCAGTGGATTTGTCCAACCGGAGGCTTTCCTCTTTATTGATATGGAAGGGCTGATTGAGGATAGATTGGCGGTTCCGCTAATCTACCACGTCTGTCGTAAGTCTGTGAAAGACGGCTCCTTTATGACCGAGACGTCACCGCAGTAGGTGGTGACGTTGAAGAGCTCCTTTCGTCGTGACGTTGTCAAAACGTCGTGGAGCGTCTATCCGTTATGGAAGACTACTGTATGACTTTGGAGAAGCAGCTCGAAATTATTTCAAGTAAATCGACTGAAAAAAGTGTTGTGATGCATTTTCCTTCAGACAATAAAACAGACAAGGTTGAATTTGCTAAACAAACTTGTCTGGGCCTTCTCGATCTAAACGGAAATGCAGAATTTACTATAAAAAGCACTCAAGAATTCACCAACAGGCACAACAAAAAAAACTACAATGGTTTAAATTTACAAAACGAAGAGATTGCAAATAAAATCATCGGAGCCGCGTCGAAGTTAAAGGGAACAGGAATATTTGTAATTTGTGAGCAATCTCTTATTTTTCGTCAAAAAAGAAGGGTACTTTTTGATATAAAAACAAAGCTTTTAAAGAAAAATCCGAACCCGAAAATATTTATTTGAGGATCAAAACTACAAATAGATAATTTTGTTTTCCCGTACGAATCTGTTCGAGGCTTAAAAACAAAAACAAATGAACAACTGTCATACATAATATGTCAAAACGACGTTTGGAGATAAAGCAATGTGCTTTTTTGACAGCAGCAATTCCAGCCACCTAGTAGCAGCAGTGCCACCTGCCGGTAACAATGTCAACAATGTTGGTGTGAGTACAAGCTATATGCGTAGGGAAAGATAGGACAGGGCTGCCGTGTGCCAAATTAGTAATTGCAAATTCTCTATTATATGTTACAATATTACTAGACTTAAAAACAAACTACTTATGCCAGAATTTTTCAATCTTATTTCAAAAGTATGATATTTTTATATTACTAGAAACTTTTTTGGAAGAAGGAAAGGAGCTGCGATATTTTAAATACTTTTCAGAGTATAATCTTAAAAGTATTCCCGCAATTCGAAATAATAATCTTGGGAGAGCTAGTGGTGGCATATTGTGTGGCCTTAAGCGTAACATACCAAATATTAACTTTGATTTTAAAACTATTGGAGGCAAAATAATCACTGATGTTTTAATTGATTCCAAACATTTTCAAATAATTCCTATTTACCTAAATTTTAGTGGCAGGAACACAGATTTTGAAGAGTTACAAAATTTTTTGTTAAATTATAGTCATGAAAATACGATGATAATCGGTGACCTAAATGGTCGTATAAGCAATTTCCAGAACTCTTCGTTTATGAGTAATGGCGAGTTTTTCTATGAAAGAAATTCTTTCGACGAGACTTTAAACACAAACGGAAAGGTGCTTATTGAAATGATTGAAGACTTTGGTTTTTTTGTTCTAAATGGTGTCTCTCAAAGTGATTTAAATGGTTGCTATACGTTTGTTTCCGCTCAAGGATGTTCTGTCATAGATTATTGTTTGGTTAGGGGAGATTGGCTCAATGTTGTTAGCGATTTTGAAGTATTTTCAGCAAATTACTCTAGTCATCTTCCTATTAAAGTAGCTTTTGTTTTTTTGTTTTCTTTTAAGTGTCACAAGGGTTAGAAGATTAAGATGGGCTGATAAGCATTTAAGGATTTACAAGCACAGACTAAATCAAAAGCAGACCTTGATAGCACTTTAACGGCAGAACGTTCAAGTGCTTAGTGGTCGCAATAAGTCTACTGCGTCTAATATATATATATAATGTACGAGTAGATATGCTGTCAGAGTTTTTTCAAGGGCTTCTGCTACCCGACCCAAACCAGTCCCAAATTAGTTTTGCAATACCATACATAGCTATCCCAGAGTTAGATTCAGATTTTACTATGCAAGAGCTTCTTGCGGCGTTGGAAAAAATGAAAAATAATAAAGCTTCAGGCACTGATGGTATTCCAATTGAATTTTTTAAAAAATGCAACTCCTGAACTCATGAAACATATTCTTCGTCTTTTTAACAAAATGTTCAATGAACATACTTTCCCAGAATGTTTTCTTTAGTCAAGTATAACAGCAATTTTTAAAAAGGGAAATCCATATCTTCCCGAAAACTATAGGGGCATTGCAGTTTTAAGCTCTTTAAGAAAATTGTTTGCGCAGGTAAAGTATACATCAGGTTGATTAGTTGGGTTGAAAGTAACGAAATTATCACTTGCTTCCAAGCAGGCTTTCGTGCTGGCCTTTCGACAGTCGACCACATATTCGCTCTGACATCAGTGGCAACTAGCAAGACGGTTAATTGAAAAAAGAAACCTTTGTACATTTTTTTTGTAGACCTTAAGCTGCTTTCGACACTGTTAACAGAAGATCTCTTCTTTTTAAGCTCGCTGCTACAGGTTTATCAACAAAATTCATATGGATTTACGAACAGCTCCTTGCTAATATGATTGCAGTTGTCCGAAATGGAAATAAAACATCACAAGAATTTTGCTCCAAGACAGGTGTTCCCCAGAGATGCGTTTTGAGCCCACTGATCTTTTCAGTTTTCATTAATGATATCGAAAACCATATTCCCAGTGGCGTTTATTTTGGCGATTTATTTATAATGGTGTTACTATATGCAGATGATCTTGTTTTATTGGCATATAGCCCACTTGCACTGCAGTTTCAAATAAACAAATTGAAAAAGTATTGTGATACTTGGGACCTTAAAATTAACATAGAAAAGTCAAAAATTATGGTGTTCAGATCGCAAGCCCGTTCTGAAAGTACTGCTCGGAACTGGACTCTATGGATGGTGTTAACATTGATGTTGTAACTCAATTTAAATATCTTGGCTTCCTAATATCAAATAACTTAAATACCCGGCCTCATATCAGGCTTAAACTTGCAGATGCGAAAACTGCTATCAATATAATGTGGTCGCAATTTTTTAAAAACAAATTTGTAGATCCAGTGTCCAGTTCTCCATTCCCTCACAAGGCATGGTTGTGAGAAATGCGCTAGGTCCAGGGGCTCCTCGCTCTGTAGCGCCACCCTATTTATTTTTTTAGTGTCTAAGTTCAAGGTTTTTGACGCCACAGTCAAGAGCTGTTTTTGCTATGGAAATGTGGTCTGTGGGTTTCAGCAGTTAGATGAAGTTGAATCTATCCAAAGATACTTTTTTAAACGTATTTTCGAATTGCCATCAAATACTCCAAACTATGCCATTCATGTAGAATCATTGCTTCCATACATATCTATATATATAAAATAAGATGTATGTATGTATGTATGTATGTATGTCCGGGGTAAGCTCCTAAACCACCCAACGGATTTTTATGAAATTTTCAGCGTAGACATAGTTTAGTCCAGAGATGGTTCCTGTCAAGGTTTGATCCCCATATTCCCACAGGAACGGGGTTGGGAACATAAAACTAGAAATTTCTATACAAATTTCAAAAATTCTTTCAGCACTAGGGGTGCTACATTATCTCCTTTCATCAGTAACTATAACTGTATTTCATCCCTATAATCCCACAGGAACAGAAACGGGAACGAGAACGGGAACCATAAAGTTACTTGACCGATTTCAAAAATTCTTTCAACTCCAGGAAGTTACATTATCCCTCAGTGACATAGCCTTACATTTCATTCATATATTTCCATGGGAACGGAAGGTCCCACAGGAACGGGGTTGGGAACGGAAACTTAGAAGGTACTGGACCGATTTCAAAAAGTCTTTCCACTCTGGGATGTTACATCATCTTTCAGTGGCAAAGACTTATATTTCATTCACTTATTGCCATGGGAACAGAAGATTCCCACAGGAACGGGGTTGGGAACGGAAACTCAGAAACTACTGGATAGATTTCAAAAATTCTTTCAACATTAGGGGTGCTACATTATCCCCCTTTACCCTTTGTCAGTAACTTAGGCTTTATTTTTCATCCCTATAATCCGACAGGATCAGAAACAGGAACGAGAACGGGAACATTAAAGTTACTTGACCGATCTCAAAAATTCTTTCTACTCTAGGATGTAAAATTATCCCTCAGTGATATAGAATAATATTTTATTCACATATTTCCACGGGAACGGAAGATTCCAACAGGAATGGAATGGGAACGGAAACTAAGGAACTACTGGACAGATTTAAAAAATTCTTTCAGCATTAAGATGCCACATAGTCCCACAGTAAAAAAGATTTTATTGCATCCCCAAATTCCCACGGAAAAGGAAAAACGAGAACGGCAACCTTAAAACTACAGACCCGAGCAAAGCCGGGCAGCTCAGCTAGTTTATTAATAATTTGAAGGCAAATGCAGATTTTATAATCAAAAATATTCAGAGACCCGAGGCCAACCTTCATACAAAAATACTTCTAATAGGCGCGTTCCTTTGGGACTTTTAAACTACTTTTTAGTACTTCGCAGTAGACGTTGAATGGAACGCGTTAATTTTTCAAAAAGTAAAATCTAACCTCCAAAATTATATGTCATTGCGAAAACATTCGCAAAATTATTGTTTTTGAGAGGCGACAGTATTGCGATGATCTTTTGAATGAACAGTTTCCTCGGCGCCACTTTCCAACAGCTGCACCTAACTTTACAGAAGTATCCGACGTCACAGTCGAAGAAGTTAGGGAGGCAGTTAAGAACTCCAAAAAAGGCAAAGCGATTGGGCCAGACGAGGTACCATATGAGTTTTGGAAAAATATGGGAGACATCGGGTTGAGATGGCTCACGATTCTCATCTCCAAACTTATAAGAGGTGACAGTTTGCCTAATCAATGGAGGGAAAGTTTTCTCCTTCCAATGTACAAGGGAAAGGGAGATACCAGAAGCTGTGACAACTATCGTTCGATCAAGTTGATGTCCCACACTATGAAGATCGTTGAGCGGGTCTTGGATAGCCGACTGCGGAAAATAATAAGGCTTTCTGATGACCAATGCGGGTTTGTCGCGGGTAAGTCAACTACAGACGCAATCCAAAGTATAAGGATCATTATGGAAAAACACCGAGATGCCTTAGAGGATTTGCATATTGTGTTGGTTGACTTCGAAAAAGCATTCGATCGACAACCACGAGATCTGATATGGGTGGCCCTCAGACACCGAGGAGTTCCTGAAGCCTATGTGCGAATAATTATGGACATGTACGAGGGAGCAGTTACAAAAGTGAGATGCCCAGCTGGAGTCACCGAAGAATTCCAAATAACAGTAGGTGTACATCAGGGAAGTGTCTTGAGTCCACTGCTCTTTATTGCTGTTCTGGATTATTTGCTCGAAGGAAAAGTAACGGACAATAAAGTACAACAATTATTCTTTGCTGACGATGGAGCCATCATAAGCGAGGATCCTACATCCCTGCAACGAGCACTTGACGTTTGGATTGATGTTCTGGAAGGAAATGGGTACCGTATTAGCGCTAAAAAGACTGAATACCTGTGCTGCCCTTTTTCTGATCCAGACAAGCCTATTCCAGACATTTATTTGAATGGAAATGTGCTTCCCAAGTGTGAAAAGTTTAAATATCTGGGATCTATGATCAATAGTGAAGCAACTTGTGATGACGACATCAATCATCGAGTAAGCGTAGGGTGGATGAAGTGGCGAGAAAACTCCGCTATCTTCTGTGATCGAAAAATGCCCCCTAAGCTGAAGGGAAGACTCTACACAGCAGTTGTCCGTCCAGCTCTGACATACGGTTCACAATGTTGGACAATGTACAAAAAGTATGAGAGCAAATTGACGGCAGCCGAAATGAAGATGCTTCGGATGACAGCAGGAGTAACAAAGCTTGATCGAATTAGAAGTACTAAGATCCGTGGAAGCCTTCATGTCAAAAGTACCATCTTGGACAAAATTCAGCACGACCGGCTCAGTTGGTATTGTCATGTTCAAAGGAGAGATCCGCAGAACCCCGTCCAAAAGGCAATATCGTACAACGTTTCAACAAATTCGCGACGAAAAAGAAAAGGCAGGCCAAAACACTCCTGGTACAAGCAAATGCAAAAACAGCAGCATTTGGTTGGCCTCAGACATGGAACAATCCAAAACCGGGAGGCTTGCCGACGCTTTCTGAGGTCAACGCGGCGTACCCCACAGGCGGATCACTAGTGTGAAGCAGAAAAGTGGGAGAGTTGTGATCGCTTCAAGATCACTACTCGTAACGCCGGAAATGGAAAGAAGAAGAAGATTGTTTTTGAGAAACGTCAAATCAAACAACAACAATTTCTATTTCTTTTTACTGACGCCATCTGGCGTAGACTAGTATCGTAACTACTTCGAAGAACTACTTTGACCACAAGGGAAAAGTAGTTCAAAGCAGCCAGAAGTACTAAGCAGTAGATAAATGTTCCCAAAGGAACGCAGCTAATAACTCTTAGATGTGGGTATACCTCCTTCAAAAATTGGCATTAACTCGCCACAAGTCATAACTTTGTTTTGTCCCTGAGTCTTGGCAACACGGAGGAATGGAAGACCAATTTTTACAAGTGCATTTCAATAGTAGATGAAAGCATATATCAGCTCTGCCTTGGTAGGGCTAGAGGTTCATCTTCAAGAACTACATATAACCGCTTAAATCTGTGTCTGAGTGTAGATAACTATTTCAGGGAAGAGTTTAGATTTAGATTTTAGATTTAGATTGACGGGTAGAGCTTGCTCAGCTCCGGGCACTGCGGTGTCTGAGTGAAACCTATTGTGCCAGCCCATGTGAGGTTTCAGGACAGTTCCTCTGCTCCTATAATTGAACCAGAAGTTAGCAATCTTCTGTGGGTGAATGAGTTTGAGTTTATCTAGGGGGATAATCTCGTATAATCAAGTATTTGCTTTCTAAGGCGGAAAAGTGCTGGACATTCTGTAATGATGTGCAGAGATGTTTCTTCATTTTCGAGGCATAGTCTAGAGATAGGGTCCGCTACCAGCCTCATTTGGTGAAGATGTTTCTTTAAAGAACAGTGACCGGTTAGTAGTCCTGTGCAAATTTTTAGGGTTTTCCTTTTGAGGTTCAGTAGGAATTTTGATGTTTTTTCAGTATATTCTGGCAAAAAGAGTTTTGAACAGATTTGACCAGATGAGTTACTCCAAGCTTTATTAGATTCCTCCAGTAGGATGTTCTTGGCAGTATGTTTGAAGGTGCTTTTATTTACACCGCAGAAGGGTTCAGGACCGACGAATGGTTTAGATGCGCCGTCTTTAGCTAAGATGTCTGCCTTCTCGTTACCATCATATAGCCTTTGTGTGCTGGGATCCAGTGGAGGATTACAGTGTTTTTCCTTGCTAGTTCAGAGAGCGACATGACTGTCTCTTGGACTAGTTTGGATCTTATGACAGGTGAGCTTAACGCCTTTAGTGCAGGGAAGAGTTTACAATTATTGCAGAAATGAGCTTGATTTTTAAATTGAGAACGGAAATGATTGAACTTAATTATAGGCCACATAGAAACGATTTAACCCCTATTTGTTCACTCTGCAATCTTAATGAAAATGAAGATGTGTTTCACTTTATGCGGGTTTGCCCCATTCTGCAAGAGTTTCGTAGACTTTACTTCAATAAAAGTTTCTTGACTTTTGAAGAATGCGCCAAAGTCTTGAATGGAGATTGTGGCTGGAAGTTGCTTTCCATGCCAGGAATTATAGGAATGTGCTCTAGGATGCTACATAATCCCTCAGTAACATAGACTATATTTCATCCATACATTCCCGCGGGAACAGAAACGGGAACTAGAACGGGAACCTTAAAACCGCATGACCGATTTCAAAAATGTTTTCAACTTTAAGATGGTACATTATCAATATCCCACATTTACATAAATTATTTCGTCCTCATATTCCCACGGGGCCCGGGCAACGCCAGAAGGTTCAGCTATATATTTTTTTTATCCAGGATTGGGATCGGAAACATAGATACTACTGGAAAGATTTCACAAAATCTTTCAGAATTGGGATGATACATTATCCTTCAGTAGCTAAGATTATAATTCATCCCTATATTCCTACGGGAACGAAAACATGAACCTCAAAACTACTCGACCGATTTCAAAAATTCTTTCGAATTAAGGATCATACTCGAACGTGATTGGGAACGCAACCTTATATAACTATTTGACCAATTTCGAAGGATAAGGAGACGACCCCGTCTAAAACATTTTTATCACGCCACAGACATAAAATGTAAACTGAATGCTTAAAATCAGAACAGGAAAAGTAAGCAGTAAAAAAAAAACCGACATTGGGCATGGACTATCGTTTCATTGACTCAAATAAAAATAAAGCAGCGTGCAACAGAGACGGCATCAATGCAATGCGTTAGCTTTCGTTATAAACAAAACAATGCTCTATAAAAAAAAAACAAAAGAAAAGCTGACTTATCGTGTCAGACTAAGCGCGCATAGTCCAAATATCAGTAAGTTAATGAGTCAGCGGATATCTTCGCTCAACACCCTGGGCTTCTTTAGACATACTCATATACCCCTTATTCCTCGACATTCACGGCATTGTTGAGGTCTGTATTTTTAAGGTTCCCATCCTTCTGTTCCCGTGGGAATATGCTGATAAAATATAGTACATGTTATATAGTATATGTTCCCTCCGAAATGTTTCATCTAAAATTCAAAAGAACCTTAGAGTTATTAGACCGATTTCAAAAATTCTTTCAACTCTAGTATGTTACAATATCTCTCAGTGACATAGATTTACATTTCATTCACATATTTCCATGGGAACGGATGATCCCACAGGAACAGGGTTGGGAACGGAAACTTAGAAGCTACTAGACAGATTTCTAAAATTCTTTCAGATCTGGGATGCCACACATAGCAAAAAAAAAAAAAATAAAAAAAAAAAACCAAAAAAAATAAAAACCAAAAAAAAAAATTACAAAATACAAAAAACCAAAAACAAGCCCAAAAGCTACTGTGGCTGCTCTAGTTTAAAGTAGATTTAAGTAGTTTTAGTTAGTTTTAGGAAAACACAAAAAAAAACCAATCTTGCAAGCTAAGTTTTTTTTAAAATTTTCTTAGTTTTAACTAGTTCTAGTTTTTAATTCATAAGGTATCTTAAGGCCGAAAGGCATTAGTAGTAAGATATTGTTTAATTTAGAGTACCCGCTTAGGGTCAGTAAGTTAATTAAGTTATAATAACTTAAAATTAATTAAATTAAATGAATAGAAAATGAATAAGCATGATAGCCTATTAACCCAAAGTTTTGTGGCTCGAATCCCAATAGAGGCGAATATGTTTTTCCACGGGTATCGCCTTTCGCGAAGCATTGGCAAGTCGTCCGATACTAAATTCATTGCCATGAAAGGAGCTTTCTCGGTTAGCCGTTCGGAACCGGCAGAAAATTGTAGGTCCTCTCGATTCCCTCACAAGCTTCACAAGGTATGGTTGTGAGAAATGCACTAGGCCCAGGGGCTCCTCGCTCTGTTGCGCCACCCTATTTATTTTATTTATTTTAGCAATGACAAAATAATAGGGTTTCTTTCTACGACTTCGTCTTTAGAGTATTCAATTAATATTTTTTTAAATTTCATATGATCTTATTAAATTTTAATTTATTAAATTTTAATAATTGATGTGCAGTCGGCAGCCCTGTATCAGAAGAGCAAGATCTTAAATATTCAAAAGTCTCAAAAAAAAAGAAAGGATCGCATTGAAACTACATGCGCTCGACTGACGCTACACGACGTGTTCTCTTTCGCCTAGTTCTATAATTATTATAGGATAGGGGATCCGTGTTTGATTTTTGTTCGAAGTGTCCAAGGATCCAGCGTAGTTTTAATTGAAAGAAGAAGTCAAGTCGTTATTTCTATGGTTGTATCATGTTCTTGTGACTATGAAAAGTGCTTAACACGCAGACAGCTGAAACTTTTTCTTTTTTAAGGATTAGTTTTCTTTTGTAATTTTTGACGTAGGTAATTAAAATTTTTTTTTTTGTACAAGTGGTGAACCTTTTAACAAAGCACAAATTTCAACAAATAATTCCTTCCCAAAATAAGTACAGAAATTCAACATTCACTGACCGTAAAGTCTACTTCTCACTCGATGGAATAAAAGGTTGAAAAAATGTTTACACTTCTAATTAATGAGGAGACCAGAAACTCTTTTTATGTGTACATATATATTTCCTTGTTTGAGTAGCTGTTTTTTTTGTACGCTTAACTATATATACTCCTTATGAGAAGAAAAATTCAGGTGTGACCAAGCCGGGTAGACACAACATATATAAATAATGGTTAATGGCAAACAGACGATATCATTTTAGCCAGGCATAACTATACCGACTTGTGTAGCTTATTTGTTTCGGCAACAATTTATATTTTTAAAGCACTCGTTTGGCGGCCGAAATAAATAATGATGCATACAGAACGCATCTTTTCATAACACAAAACCATAGCGAGGGTGCAAGCGAATGCTGTTTTACTTTTCTTGATCACATCCAAGCATAAGTAAAGTATATGTATATTGTATATACCTAAAATATACCTTCGCAACAGTATTAAATTTGTGACAATGACCAAAGTGAATTGTAGGAGCGGGGAGCTTTTGATGGTTTCTTATTGAAAGGAAAGGGCATGAGGTAAAATGTTTATCAAACAAAAGGCAACTTTATAAAATTTAGGAGGAACGAGTGAGTTGAGATCAAGTAACATTTATGGTTTTTCGTTATTAAATTAACGACCTGTGATGAAATTTAGGGTAGGTTGGTGTTTTACGACTTGGCACCATTGTTGTGTGTTAAAAGTGTTTTTATCAACTTGGATCCCTTCATTGACCAAAATAAGTCTAGGATTCGTTGGGGGCCGTAACGGTATATTTAAATCGATATTCCCTATAGGGGGATATTTACGCATTAAGCGATTCACAAGTAGTTTTATTATCTGTGGTATTTGAATTTAATGACTTTGAGTTCGCTGAGCTTTATAGTTGTGGTTTCTGTGAAAAAAGCTGCCGTTTATCTTTGGTTCGTTTTATAGTAAAAATCCTTCTTAGTTGAATAAACTTTAGGCTTTTTTCATTGTATTGCAAGCAACACAAACGTGCGCTTTAAAAAAGTTGCATTGGTCATAAAACTCTTACCAGTCCACTGATAATGGAAACTAGCCTTCTGAAATACACTTTTGGATAATAAATAAATAGATGTTCTTTGAAGATGTGACTTTGAATTAAATGTTTTGTCAAATTGTCTATAGACTTTTAAAGCTTAATTTTTCAATTTAATTCATTCGATTTCGGCGGAACTCTCTTAAATTTTGAAGTCTTAGTCGAATGAGGTCTTCTTTTAGTTGATTAATCCATTTATTGCCTTTGAGTTCTTCTCCTTCCGCGATTTCCGTGCAGTGAGCTATTCCGTCAAGCTGGAGTTTTGATATGCATCCGCTGATACCCAGCCATGGTAGTCTCGCGACATGTACTCTTCTAACTATGCCCATGTCGCGGAACAGTCCATGTTTCCGCGACGTAAAGTAGGGATGGGATGATCAGTATAGGGTTACCTTGGTGGTTCTAAATAAACAAATTTAATCTGATTGCGTTCGCCTAAGTTAGAAATCGTTTTTCCTGATAGTGTGTACTGTGTAGCCAATTCCTCAAGAAAGGCTATAGCTGTAAAAAACATTTTTTGTTTTTATGATTCTGGTAATCGAACCACAAAATTCTCACGTAACAGGAGACATGTTTACCATTTAGCCAAGGGCACAGCTTTGGTTTTTCTAGACAGGGTTCTATTTGTGGATTGACTTTTTAGCCCAAAAGAGCAGCGATTGGCAAGAGTCATTCCTAGTTAGATAACGGTTTTGATGCTATTTTCCGTGTCTAGCGGTTCCTAGATAGACGAAGTCATGTACTACCTACCTCGAGGTTATGTCTGTCTATTGTCTCATTTATTCCAATTCGTCTGTGTTCTCTATCCTTGTTTGATGACAGCAAATACTTCATTTTGCCCACGTTAACCAATAAAATTATTTCTCTCGCGTCTGTTTCAATGCTCGCAGTAGAACCTCTTCTCTATACATGAATATCGTTTGTGTAAACAAGTTATTGTACAGACTTTTGTAAAATTATGCCTCTGGTTGATTGTGGACTTTTCTGGTTAGTTAAATTTATTGATTTGAGCTTGCAAATGGTATGCTTAATTTCTTTTAGGTCGGGATGACGGTATTCTTGATCAGAGCCCAAGTTGAATGTATCATTCTGCCTGTTAGCGGAATTTCTGTCTTTACCACTGCAGTCTGCTGGAGTGGTCCTTCAAAATCCTCATAAGAGGCTGCGATCTCTCCTACTGGTCCTTAAAGTCTTGAGTTCGAAGTTTGCAGCATGACCTTTTTACCTTTTGGTAAAACTTTCGAACCTCATTCTTTTTATGACATCTTTCAATTTCCTTAAAAGAGCGCTTCTCATGCTGCTTCTGTTTTTTGAGAATACGGTGTTCTTCCTTTCTCTGGTCATAGGCATTGGCCTGCCTGCATTCATCATCTAACTATGTGATTTGTTTTAGAGACCGAGCGAAACTCAGGCCCTCAGATGCGGCTTATTGGCACTGGTTCTACTGGTCTTCAATGTTTAATACTGGTGGCATAGTGAGTGAGTGAGTTTTAATTCAACTAGCGAATTAAAACTCAATTGGAAATGGCGTTATTTATCTCTTCTCTTACCATTGTAGTAGCTATCCGACGTCATATTGTTTCACAGCGTTAGTTCGTGTTCTAGGTAGTGGTACATGTCAAAGTTAGCTCCTCGGAAGGTTCTAACATCGATGATGATTTATTTCTATTTCAATATCCTTAGCTAAGACTGAACGGTTTCGCCAAGAATTGACCTAGCTTTTTTTGACCTATACTATTTTTAACAGCCAAACTCTCAGTTACTAAATATGTGATTGTCAAATCAATCAAGGGTCTTTTATGTTATCACACTTCACAGCATACCACTTTGTCTTTTACTTATAAAGGGTTTTTCAACAAGGACGCTACAAAAGTAAAGCGACAGAGACAGCAAACGACGCCATATTTCTTGCCGCTCTTTTGACATTTCTCTTCAGTAAGGTTTGCCATTTTATGATGGAAAGATATACGAGCCAACAACGAGTCAAAATTATTAAAATTTACTACCGAAATTCGGAGTTAGTGGCATCAACGTTAAGAGCGTTACGTCCAATTTATGGTCGTCATAATGGTCCTAGCAGATCAACAATTGACCGTCTAGTGGAAAAATTTGAATCCACTGGCACAGTACATAATGTTCCCGTGCTAGTGAGACAAAGGCATGCCCGTACCCCGTAGTGTCGAATATTGCTGTCGCTGAGGCTTCAGTTGCAGAACGCCCAAATGTGTCTCTCACAAGTCGTTCTCAAGCGTTGGAGATTAAATTGACGAAAGAACTGAAGCCGCTTGACCACCAGAAGCGTCGTATGTTCGTGAATTGGGCTGAGTAACAACTTTGAAATGATTCGGATTTTCATCGAAAAATCATCTTTAGCGCCGATGAGGCTCATTTCTGGATGAATGACTTCGTCAATAAAAAAAATATGCGATATTGGTTAGGCAGCAATCCACACGTACTCCATGAGTATTTTTATTGGTACAGAAATTATGTTACACGTAGATACAATATTATCTTTTAGTTGTGAACAATATAAACAGGGTTTAAATATTAATGAATTTGAAAATTAATGAATGAAATGAAAATTAATTATTTTAGTATTATTAAATTATAGTTAAATTATGATTTAAATTATTATTTACATTATTTACTTGAACTTTTTTAATTTTTCTTTTGTAAATATGCTTATGAGCAGTAATGTTGTTTAAGCTTTTCTTGAAAATCCCTCATACCTGAAGACCGTCTGACATTGAGCGGAAGGCGATTCCAGAGTCTTATGGCGCAGACAAAAAACTGCTTTTGAGTTATAGAGTAGTTCGTAAAAGGTGGCACGAAACTTCTACTTCTTCCGGAAGAAGATGCAAATTGAATTCTTTGGAAAAGATATTCGGGCACTCTATTTTCTTTAAGACTGAAAAGAAAAGTCAGTGTTTTAAACTCGAGATACTGTTGTAACTCCATTCCAAGGAAAGCCTTAACATAACCAGAGATATGTTCTCTTCGACCAATGTTATAGGCAAACCTTACTGTACTATTTATAGCTACTTTCAACTTACGTAAGGAGACACTATCTAGGTCACAGAAAACTGGGTAGGCATAAAAAATGATTGGGAATAAAAGTGACTTAACCAACATTGCCTTAGTCCTGAAAGGAAGACAGTTCCCAATTTGGTATAGAATACGGAGGGATCCATATATCTTAGATACTATTTTAATAATATGATTTCCCCAGGTGAGATTTTGGTTAAATGTAACACCGAGATTTTTTACACTGGTGACGTAGGGTAACACTAATCCTTCTAAACAGAGTTTTGGTAAGTTTTGAGTGTCAATGCTTAAGCGACTAATTAATATGGCTTGACTTTTACTGGAGTTCAGCATAAGCTTATTCATTCTCGACCAAGAGGCTATCGAGCTAAGGTCTTCATTAATTCGCTCAGTGGCATCCTCAACTAGACCTATCGGGTAGCTAAAATGCATCTGCACATCATCCGCGTACATTTGGACCTTACAGCATTTCAAAATTGAAGGAATGTCATTATTGAACAAGGTAAACAATAGTGGACCTAAGATGGATCCTTGTGGGACACCAGCTTTCGTTTGAAGAAAACTTGACATTTTTTGGTTGCAGTAGACAGCTTGTGAGCGACCTGTCAAGTAACTTTCCATAAGTTTTAATGCTGTGGATTCGAAAGCGAAGTAATTTTTCAATTTAAGAATAAGAATGTTGTGAGGAACTGTGTCAAAGGCTTTTGAGAAATCAAGCAATACAAGAGAAGTTACATGACCTTCAGTCAGTTCCATTCGGATGTCATCTACCAAGTTTAAGAGTGCCGTAGTACAACTGTGGTTTGGTCTAAAACCGGATTGCTCAGGTGATAAAAGGTTAAAATCATTGAGAAAAGAGTGCATCTGCTTGCTCAAAAGTTTCTCAAAAACCTTAGAGAGAAAAGGCAGAATCGATATAGGTCGATAGGATT
The DNA here is from genome assembly GCA_949752695.1 of Melanostoma scalare. Taxonomy (NCBI): domain Eukaryota; kingdom Metazoa; phylum Arthropoda; class Insecta; order Diptera; family Syrphidae; genus Melanostoma; species Melanostoma scalare. The sequence continues at coordinate 89,596,769 of OX456984.1, forward strand.
TAATTCTAGAGGCAGAACTTTTAAGGACAGGGATAATTTTGGAGATCTTCCAGGAAGACGGGTATGTGGAGTAGGTTAAAATGTTGTTGAAAATATAAGTAATTTCAGAGAGCACCGCATGAATAATAATTTTCAAAAACTTTGGCTGCATTCTATCTAGTCCGATAGCATTTGACTTAATTAAAGTAACTGCATTTAGAACTTCGAACTCAGTAACTCTTTGGAAGCTAAAACTCCTCGAAACTGTTGGAATGAGCGATTCTTCAACAGCATATAATCTTCCATGAAAATGGTCGCCTTCATTTGAGGCATTCGAATTGGAAGCAAAATCTCTGTTTAAATCATCGGGGCTCGTCTCGCTGACGTCTCCATCAACAGTTTTCCTATTGGAGGCCCCTAATGCCTTAATATTTTTCCAAGTTTTTGAAATATTTGTACAAGAGCTGAACCTAGAATTGAAAAACCGGATTTTTGAATTTCTAATTTCTCGTTTAGTGCTATTCCTTGCAGACTTATAAGCATCAAAAAACTCTCGAATTCTAAATCGTTTCCATCTCTTATATGCGCTGTCCTTTGTTTAAGAAGATTTTGGATCCTAGAAGTCATCCATTCGCAACTTTTATTAGGAGGGGTAAAAGATTTTAATGGAACATGTTGTTCAAAGAGATAATTGATTTTTTGGGTAAAATGTTCAATCTGTTCATCAATCGAGGACATTAAACGAAGTTCATGCCAGTCTATTGCTGATGTGGCTCTAAACAGGGAGTTATGGTCTATTGCCTTAAAGTCTCTATATGTGATGATATTACTTTGCGTTGACTCCACAACATGAAAATCAAGGAAAGTTACAATAAGGTCATGCTTAGAAAAACCAGGAACATCAAGTTGGTTATAGAAAAGAACACGATTCATATCTGTCACTAGGAAAAGATCTAACAGTGTGGCATTTGTACTGCTAAAATGGGTAGGTGATTGATTGTTTACGGGAAATAAGCTTAACGATGTTATATCATTGACAAAACGATTTACATCACTGTTTCTTTTATCTAATAGATCAATATTAAAATCCCCGCAAATTATTATATTACTGTGTTGTACCGTTAGACTTTCTAGTAGATGAGCTATAACTACAGAATTTGTTAAATTTGGGGGCTTATAGATAGCTCCTATCAAGCATTTATCTTGCCCACACAAAATTTCAACAAAACAAAATTCAAATAAGTCATTGCTACCATCAATTTTATATAATAACCTACATTGGATACCTTTTTTAACATAGATTGCTACACCGCCCCCACGTTTGTCGATTCTATCGGCGCGAAAAATTTTATATCCATTGAGATGTATCACGTGGTCATTAATGTTTGAATTCAGCCAAGATTCCGATACACAGATAATATCGATCTTCTCATTTTCAAAAACTAATCTAAACTCATCAATGTGTTTAATTAAACTTTGTGCATTAATATGACAAATAGAAAGGCCCGAGTACCTTTTACAAAAAATGTTTAACATAACATTAGTTTTATGAAAAACGCGGTTTGAACCACCATAAGGATGTGGAATATTGTTTTCTGGTATACTTTGCTCTTCGTTCATATCAGAAGACGGACAAGAAAATAAGAAAATTTCAAGATAATAATAACGTTCAAAAATGAAAAGAGAAAAATAGCAAAAAAGAGAAGAAAAACTAATAACGTTTCAAGTAAATTTACACAAATAATTGATAAATTGAAAGGAATTAAAAATAAAAAGAAAAGTGAAAAAGTGAGTCATCATTGCATCCCGAAAAAATTACGGTTTGGCGTGGTTTATGGGCCGGCTCGGCGCGGCGGCGTCATTGGGCCGTTCTTCTTCCGTGATGATCAAGACCGGCACGTTACTGTGAATGGGGATCGCTAAAGTTCAATGATAACCGAATATTTTCGGCCCCAATTTTATGATATGGACTTGGAGGACATGGGGTTCCAACAGGACGGCACACAGCGAATGTCACAATCAATTTATTGGAAACCAAGTTTGGAGAACGTGTTATTTCACGAAAAGGTCCGGTCGCTTGGCCGCTTCGGTCGTGCGATTTGACGCCGTTAGACTATTTCCTGTGGGGCTACGTCAAGTCTATGGTCTATGCCAACAAGCCAGCGACGATTGATGAACTTTGTACGAATATCGATCGTGAAATTGCAGCAGTATCGCTCGATTTATACTTGAAAACCGTCGAAAATTGGGTTCAGCGTCTGGACTTCTGCAAGCGTGCCCGTGGTGGCCAGGAACAAAGAATTTCAATGATATCCAAAACTGATTTTGTTTTATTTAAAAAAAAACTTTTGTAGCGCTCTTATTGAAAAACCCAATAGAATCCGTGAAGCACAATTTTACAATAAAAGCCGACTAAGTTTGCCAGTGCCAGCGGCTTTATATACCTAGAAGCAGAACGCCAATATTGAAGTTTATATATGTACTTTTTTATTTTACTTTTTTGTTTCATAACCTAATTTTGCTAGTTTTATATTGGATTACAAGAAACTTTGACTGCATGTTAATTGTCTGTACACTGTGGCTTTTGTTGTTTTGGGCCACAGAAAAATAATTGAACAACTGGAAAAAACTTAAGAATCGTTAATTTATCCAAAAAGCTATTCAATAAAAATTGTAAATGTGAACAGTGGTGACATAATATGTGGTCGTTCTAGAATCTAGACGAAGAGGTTAGGTACTGTTGGTAAAGTTTTACTTTCATTTCACAACTACCGACTTTATCTATGATGACGTTTCTCAGCCTCTTTTCACAGTTTCAAAGATGACTAAGAATCATCCCCTGCTATGAACAAGATTTACCATCATCCAATCTTTTTCTTTTTTCTTGCAGTGCGACAACGTTAATTCCTGCCTGAATGTCCTTCGCACTCAAGCGGTCAGTGGTTTAGAAGCAATCACCACTAACGACATCTGTGCTGGCCGTTTAAAAGCAGTCCTGGCGTTGTTCTTTGCTCTCAGCCGTTTCAAACAGCAATCGAAACAATCTAAAAGCTTAACCGGTTCAATAAAAGCAGAAATACACCATCAACCCTCGCAGCAGCAGCATCAACTCCAACAGCAACTACCATCAAACAACCAAAACCAACTATTGGCCGCAAATAATGCAAATGTGATTCCAGCTCAGACACAGAACGGAAATGACGCCATGACAAATAGGTGAGTGGAATATTTTCATAAAAAATAATTTTTTTACTATCGAGGATTGTGGTTTACTTTATGAAAAGTTTCTTTGTGAAGCTATGTAAAAATCAACAATTCGTGCCTGGTTGATGTGTGTGATAGAAACTTTCATTGAACAACCGATACACCGCATGGGTAAAGCGTTAATGTGCTTTTTAACTTTCCGAATAACATTCCTTTGTTGGTTTGTGTATGAGATAGCAAATCTCGTAACACAACCTATACACAGCATTGGTAATCTGTGATGTGCTTTGCTGCCAGTATAACAGATGAACTTTGTTTGAGTACTTTTGGGTTACGTCCTTACTAATATGAACTTATCAATGATACAAACCAAAATTATTAGCACAGTTTTGAAACAGTACTGCCACTCTTATTATCTTAACTGAATTGAATTTGCGTTATAAGATGGAGCTGGAATGTTATCCTATCATATCAATCGATGCTATCGATGCGATAATTACACAACAAGGATACTATTTTAGCATGTTGTAAAATTACTTTCAACGAACAATCATTTGGCATTATGCATGGCGCCAGGATTTGAATATTCAATTTTGTAAACCGACCCGAAATAAGTCGAAAAGCATTGTATTTATATGGAAACTTTATTTAGTTCAAACCGCGATTGAACAATGTCATGGACCGGAGGAACTGGGGCAGCATTCGCTTTTCTACACACAGTGGTGAAACTAATAGCTTGGAACGGAGACTACTAAGTTGGACCGGAAAAAATAGGTTCGCCATCGGTCCAAAAGTCTGCATAATAATACTGTAACGTGCGCTTAGTTCGCAATAATAAAACTTTTCCTTTCTTTATTTTATTTGTACTCTTTTATTCAATAACTACTTTCGATATATAACTCAACTAATAATCACGTTTACCCAATCTTTGCAGTATCAATTTATATTTAAAACTGACTTCCAGGTTTCATCAGCGGCCTCTTTATATAGAAGTGTGAAACATCGAGATTTTTCTTGCTATTGCTATGAACCATAACGTCTAGACACATTCTCCTCCCAGTATATTTCTGCACACACACACTCACTCACAAACAACGTCTTCCATTATACCCTTCCATTATAGTGTTGCCGCTTGTGTTTTCGGTTGAACGTTTTCGATTAGGAAATTAGTATTAAATGTTGGGTGTACATTACAATACTATAGTTTCTATTTGAAAGTAAAGCAATTTTTTCGATATTTCTTTCGATACTTGAAGTCGACTTTTTTTTTCATTTTATTTGTAAATGCAAACGAGTGAATTTTGGTTTTTATTTTACATTTCTGTTTTATTTTGGCTAAATTGATTGTCAGATAGCGCTAAACATATGTACGTATTTACACATATAAAGCAAAAAGTGTATGTCACACACGTATGTCTATGTATGTGTGGTACCCGTGGCGTTATCGTTAGAATGCTTGCCTGTTAGGAGGAAGGTTCGTGGCTCGAATATCGAATCCCCAAAGTAGCCAAAAGTGTTTTTCCACGTGTATCGCCTTTTGGGAGGCCTGCGATAATAAATTCATTGCCATGAAAAGTGCTTTCTCGATTAGGCTTTCGAAATCGGCAGCAAACTGTAATTCCCCGATTCACTCTGCTCTGTTGCGCCACTGTAATTACCTATTTATTTACAAGTATTTATATCATAACCAAAATTCTTGGACATGTGTAGATATGTGCACCACTATATGAAAATCAGCCATCTGACAGGTTTTTTTAGCTGGGGGTGGGTGTAGGTGTTCAAAGGTGGTATTTTTGCAGATTTTGAGGACGAAGTAATAGTTACATGATTGATACGTCAAAAAGTCAGAAAAATTCTCCTTATTACAAAAAAGTGTGTCTGCCCAAGACGTTTTGGTTCAAGCCAGATGCATCTTAACATTTAAGTAGTTTTTTTTTTGCAATAATAAAGTGTTCAGGATGTTTTTATATACTTACGAGGTCCTGGACTTTGGCTGACGCTTTGCCTGTTCCTTTCCTTTTAATTTTTTACGTTTTGAAAATTGTGTCAAAAGTAGGTGATAACAAAGTTGGCGAGTTTGTATTGCAGATTCGTACTATCAAAAATTCAATTACACCGCTGGATAGCTAAGAAACATACAATTTACTATGACATGTATTGACGGTCATACTTCGCGCGAGGTTGAGGGGGTCATTTTGCTGGGTATCGAGATTTCTAATATTTACTATAACTTTTGGATCGTAGAGGCTCATCACAAATGGGAAGCCCATTTTCATTCAAATAAGTGTTTGAAATAGACATATCTAGATCAGAAAACGAGAAACACAACTTGAACTAATACGGTACCCACTCTCTTCAAAAAGATTTATCCTTTTGTTTAGTGCTTGTTGCATTAATGTTGGTTCCTCACTTATGAAGGCTCCATTGTCATCAAAAATAGTTGATGTACTTTGGTGTTCTGTACTTTATCTTCCAACAGGTACCTAAGGACTGTAATAAAGAGCAGAGAACTCTAAGACTCTTCCTTAATATACATCTACTGTTACTTGGTATGCTTCTGTGACTTCAGATGGACATCTAACCTTAGTCAGCACTTCTTCATGGAAATATTTATTGTCTGAGGGCTGCTCGTAATAGTTGTCATGGTTTTCGGTCAAATGCTTTTTCGAAGGCACAACATGCGAATCCTGAGAGGAATCATGGTGTTTTTCCACAATAACCCTTTTGGATTACATTATAGTTGTTGACTTTGCGGCGACAAACCCGCATTAGTTGTTAGATAGTTGGCTGCTACCCATTGGTAGAAAGGTAACTTTCCCTAAATTGTTTGAGCAGGCTAGCACCTTCTATAACCTTGGAGATGAGAATCATGAGCCATCTAAGCTCGATTTCAGCCATCTTTTTCCAAAACTAATTTAATATATTCTGACTCAGCATACAAACCAAAGAGCCAAATCCAAATACATAGATCGTATACGGTTATAGAACTTCTCAAGAGCAATCGAATGGTACCAATGAAACACGGTGTGACCAAGACAAGCAGTACCGGAAACGTAAAAAATGAATACGGCTAAACAGTTTAACGACTGAGCCAGTACAACTGTATAACACACCATGTGTATGACACAACCAGAATTTTTTTTCCTGTTTTGACAAATCTGTCAAATTGCACTGTGGGGTAAGGTCGGGAAGATTTGACACGTTAGCAAGCTTTGCAAAATATTTCAAAATCCAATAACATGTTGAAAAAATTTGCATGTGTTAAAATATCACTGGTATCTGACAACGGCCTTGTCAACCGAAAAGAGTCGGTTCCCATTAGAACACCGTAATTAAATCGGAATGAGCGCTGTTAGTGACAAGATGGGGGACCGTCCGTTACTACTGCGTGCTGTTGTCATGTGTTATTTGTTCTATGTAGTATTTGTGTAGTTAGTCTTGTGGTGTATCAGCCAAATGGTCTTTGTCGCCCGGCTGCAACCCCCCCTACTCCGCAGATTTATGTGTGGAGTAGGTTTCATGTAAAATGTAAATGTAAATCACTGGTATCTGAGTTAAAGACTTTTCTTTGAACCCTTCCAAACTGTCAATTACTCCTTCGGGGAAGGATGAGTTGACATTGGCGTTAGAAGGTTAGCATTTGACAAATGATCACGGTTTAACAGTTTTTAATTATTAAATAAATACAAAATGTTGTTATATGTCTTTAAATTAAGTAAATATGTTACATATATTAAATTATTTATCTAACTTATAACTCATCCTTTTTAAAAAGATTTGTGTAAGAAGTTTTTCATAAAAAACTCCACTAGTGATCTTTTGAAGCCATAAAGACGTGTCAAACTAATATTATTAACTGTTTATTAACATTGTTAATTTTCGCATATTGTAAAAGTAAATGTTAAGCTATGTCAATCCAAAATGATAGGCGGAGGTGTTAATAAATACGATTTTTAATACTATTTAAATATTTCGTTTAAGAAAAGAATGCATTTTTCGCAACATTTAGAGACATGTATATATATATACATATACATACATGTATGTATATACATATACATATATGGACATATCCAGCCACTGTGCGAACTTGGAAGTATGTTGACTTTGTCCGGTGTTGAGACACCAGTTTTGACCAAAATCCTTATTGCGCCTTAAATCTGGAGCGTAAATCAGGTAATCGAAACCAGCATTTGTGCAAATCGAGTTTTTTTCTCTTTGATCCTTATTGTGTGGCACCTTAAGAGAAGAGGAATAGAAACTGCGATTTTTAACCATAACTAAAATTTAACTTATTGATATTGATTTTTTGGATGTACCAACAAACACTGTTTGTTGTTGTGAAGTATTGTTGCGTGACTTTAAAGTTAGTTTAAACCTATTTCATGATCAAGCCCCTCCCCTCGCTTGCACTAAATGTTTGAAATGGTAAACCGAACAGACGAAGTGCAATAAGATGATTTCAATAACTCTATTTCCTTTCGGTATAAGAATCGAGTTCTTTGAAATGTCCATTTGGATCACTATCTACGTAAGATATCCGTACCGTCTTGAAATCCAAAACAACCACTACCAAATATTTTTCCCAAACCAACGTAATTTGGAAAGGAAATTGGCAAAACCGAAAGTATTTTGCTATTTGGCCATCATTTAAAGACACTAGTAACAAGTCCTTCAAATATTCCTCCCCCAAATTGTAACAAATACACAACATCTAGTTTGAGTCACTCTTTCCATGCAAGGGTGCATATATCCACCGAGCTGCTTTTATGTTGTACAGACATTTTTGCCACCCAATACATGCATCCCCGCACAAGTGAAAGTCATAAAAAAAAATACCATTGGCAGTGTTTAAGGCACACATGCCGCCCATTATTTACGGCAGCTAAGTTCAAGGGAGGTTTGGGTCTGTTTTATCATCCCTTTCCATGTTCTGCCTGATGTTGCCGGTTTTACCTACTATAGCCCGGCCTTGTCGAAATTGTTTGAAGATGCATTTTGTCAGAAATAAACCGAGCTGAGCTGATAGATGCTCAATGTGAACTAATATTTTGGCTTCGCTATGACAGAAGATTCTGTTTTGTGATTTGATTGGCATCGACAATTCATCCCTTATAAGTTTCCAATTATTTCTCCATTCCGGGGAGTGGTGTGGGTTGAAAAGGCTGGTTGCCATGGACACTGTCTGGGCTTTCCAACCCTTAAATACGGTGCGTTGTCTGTATTTTGTGCGGAAGACAGTCGAGATACAGATTTATTGCGAGAATTCACTCTTGCTCCCCGTTTAAAACCCACCCAATGCACTTTCCAGCGTAGCAACCTCTGCCATAGCAGCTGCTTTGGCAGTTAATGGTCTGAAATGGAGTCTCAAAGAAGTTTGGGTTTGCCGACAACCGTCTGAGGTTGCATGACAATTGCAAAGTTTCCGTCTTATGTTCCTTTTTTCTTTTCTTTTTTCTTTTTTTGGTTAGAATCTGGTGTCTCTCGAAGTCATAGAATTCTTGTTATTCAAAGGGAGTGAATTGAATCTCCCCTCGTTTTCGTCTAACGGTGGTGGTGGTAGTTTGCGTTGAATCTTTTTAAGATAATTGAGTGTTTGCCAGATGAAGGCGGATGCATGTAAAGCGTTTTCTTGATTTTAACGATTTGTTATTCATATTTCCTGCGTGTCGCTAAGGGAAAACTCCACAAGCCACAAAAAAAAAAAAAAAAAAAATACAAGTTAACCGAATTCCAACTGTGATGATGGGAAATATATCATATCAAGGCCCCATTTGTAAAGAAAAAGTCAAAAGGGAAATGGCTGTGGTGATTTGAATTTGAAGATCTAAGCAAAGAAAGCTAAGGATAAGAGGAACGGTGTTTGCTCTGGATATAAGTGGCAGGAGGAACGCCTGCAAGTGTACGTTTTAGGTAAAACAAGGTGAAAGACAAAAGTCTCCCCACCGAGATAAATGCTTTTGTCTAAGGGATGTTTGTATAAACAGCTTGGGGTAGCAATTTAATATTTAAATTTTTTTTCTGAGTTTTTGTGACACATTACGAATAGTTTCTGAAGAGCTTATTTCCAAACTTAAAATTTTAAAAGGAATAATCAAATTGATTTGTATTTAGCTTTTCGGTAAACGCGTATAATCCGCCCATCCATGCGGTCGGTATGAGAGTTTATAAGTATGGGTGGAGTGTAGTTCATGGGTGATAGTGGATTTTAAAATTTGCTAACTTTCTTAGATGGGGACTACAGATTTGGATAAACATAAGCCTTAACCAACTATTCCGTTTTCTGGTGAGCTATTGGTTCAAGTCCATTTCCATTAGAAAGCGTCATCTGAGACCTTTGCAATTTCTCTCTAGTAAGCTCCAATCGCTTTATACAGGATGTTTAGCATGAGATGTGACAAAATCATATGACGGATAAGTTGTGTCAAGACAAGAAAAAATCGTATGGGAGGAAGAGGGTCTATCTCTCTCTGTTTAGGTAGGAGATTTTATAAGAAATTATATTAATTTCTTCAAAAAATCAAATCAATTCTTTGAGTAGCAATTCAAGTTCTAGTTAATTTAGCAAACAGAATCCACAAGCTGAATGAAAAATTCACTAGTAAACTGTAACTCACTGAAAACGTCCTAATAAGTAGTCTCAGCATTTAATATTTGTTCAAAATATGCAATTTTATTAAAGTTTTCATCTGCTTTGTATTAAATTTCTGATATTAATTAATTGATATGTTAAATTATTTATTTATTAAATTATCTATCTATTATTACTTATTATTTATTTATTTTTTTATTTATATAACTATTTATATTATGTTCATTTACTTATTTACTTATTAATAAATCACTTTCTAGTCAAGAAGTTGTATATTTGTGATCTTATAAAGGGTTCGCCAAATAAATTCTTTTTTTTTTTTTGAAATGCTATAAGAAAAAACCACTAAATATTTTCTGAAATTTCTTTTTTTATTTAAAAGTACAATACTTCCGGTTAATAATGAAAAATAATTTCATTCAAACGGCTACCTCGGCTGGCCATGCAGTAGCGTACACGATCGGTCCAATTTTAAGCACATTATCGATTGTGTGCAGCTGCATTTCACGATTATAAATAAATAAATAGGGTGGCGCTACAGAGCGAGGAGCCCCTGGGGCTAGCGCGTTTCTCACAACCATGCCTTGTGAGGGAATGGAGGGGACCTACAATTTTATGCCGGATTCGAACGGATAATTAAGAAAGCGCTTTTCATGGCATGAATTTACTAACGGAGGACTTGCCAATTCCTCGCGAAAGGCGATACCCGGGAAAAAACATTTTTGCCTCTGCTGGGATTCGAACCTCGAACCTCTGGGTTAGCAGGTGGACATGCTAACCATCGCACCACGGGTACCACCACGCATTTCACGATTGGCTTCACGAATATTGTCCTTTAAAGCGTCAATAATTGTCTCTGGCTTGTCGGCGTAACACTTATCTTTTACGACACCCCACAAATAATAGTCCAACGGTGTCAAATCGCAGCTCCGAGGTGACCAAACGACATCAGCTATGCGGCTGATATGGCGATCTTCAAAAACAGGGGCCAAAACATCGAGTGTAGCTTCGGCTGTGTGGCACGTAGCGCCGTTCGTTGAAACCAAATGTTGCCAATGTCCTCCTCTTCAATTTTCGTGAACAAAAATTCGTTCAACATGGCCCGATAACGATCGCCATTGACTGTAACGGCGACTCCTTGCTCATTTTCGAAGAAAAATGGCCCAATTATGCCTCTGGACCAAAATCCGCACCAAACAAGATCAAAATGACCTTTAGCGAAACGAAAATGCATTGGATGGTCAGTTGGCTTCAACTCCTGAACCAATTGGACTTTGTATGGCGTCATACCAAGGTCTTTATGCAAAATTCGTCTCAATGATGTCTCCGAAAACGGAAATGTTCAATTGTTGAGAACGACGGTGAATTGATGTTAATGGCGCTTCACGGACACTTTCTGCCACAGCAGCAATATTCTCGGGTGTACGCACTGTTTTTGGCTTTTCACGCTTTGGTTTATCGATGAGGATGCCAGTTTCTTTCACTTTTCACAGAGCAGCCTGTTATTATAATGTTGCTTTGTTTATTTTCCTGCTATTGGAGAGAATTTGTAATAGTTCACTACAACTTATATAATGTTACCATCCTCAACCGAAAAAAGTCGGTTCCCATTAGAACACCGTAACTAAATCGGAATGAGCGCTGTTAGTGACAAGAGGGGGGACCGTCCTGTACTACTGGCTGTTTTTATGTGTCATTTGTTCCATATAGTATTTGTGTAGTTAGTCTTGTGCTGTATCAGCCAAATGGTCTGTGTCGCTCGGCTGCAACCCCCCTACTCCGCAGATTTTTGTGTGGAGTAGGTGTCATGTAAAATGTAAAATGTAAATATGTACCATCCAGCTTTACATTAAAATTAGGTCTATTTTCGACGAAAACAATGAATACTGTAAGAGCTGAATGCATGTTTTAAGTTTGATTGGAAAACTAAAACCTGAGTATATGTTCATTTTTGAGGAAGAACCTTCATATTCCTGATATTAAACTCAATTTCGGTCTGGTGATGGAAATGAGTGTTTAAATACATTTTAATTTTTGTGACAACCTTGTTAAACGACTTCGATTAGCCCGAACAAAGAGTAGACGAGGATTATAGGACATTCTTGTATTCTAAGCCATTATAACTCAACCTCGTATAATTTATAAATAAGTTAGGTTTTCAATAAATAAAAACGCACGTATTTTTTTCATTTTACTTTTTTTTATTAGAATAATACAAAAATGAAAGAAGGCCCTTTAACAATTATTTGGTTTATTGTAGCATAACGCTAAGTCACACTTATCATCATACACGTTAAGAATACTTACAACACATCCTCTTCTCAGACCCTGCAGTCCAATGGCCAACTTGGTCTGCGAACCAACTTGTATCACTGTATTTGTACTTGTATCAAAGTAACGCCATGTAGTTTTTACAAGAGACACTTACAGTCGTATTTAAAATCTAATTCCAAAGTAGGTATGTCTAACTTTGGACAGCTCTTAGAACAGTGTCCAACTCCAAATCGTATTTATAAACACTTTCATCGCTGTCTTAGGAATGTCCAACTTTAGACACCGAAATTGGTTTTCTAAACTGGCTAAAGCGACATTTGATACAACAAAAAATAATTTTGTTGAACATGTAATAAAACACTGTTGAGAGTGTTAAGATCGAGAAAATTAAGTATTTTGAGGTGCAAACACACTAGATACTTTCAACAATTTCATTTATAAATTGCACAAATTTCATCATTTTAAGAGACTTTTTTGCATCTCAGAGACTAAGTCGCACGAAGCTTAGAGCAAGCTCATTTGTACGTACTTATCTACGCTCTTCATCATAAATGCAAGTGTTAGAGGTTAGAAAACAGCAACACCAGCACAAAACGAACGTATAGAAAATATATATATGAGAAAAAAAAAATAAATACAAATAGTGACATACAATATAGAACACCTAACATGAAAAACAATAATAATTAATTAAACAAAACTACTAAAAATAAAACAAAGTATAAACTACAAATATTTTGAAAAACAATAAACTAAGAAACATTGAACAAAAATCATGCATGTGGAGCACTGGTTTTAAATTTTTGTTTTAAACTAGATTTATTAATGTTGAAATCTAAAAGTAGGGAGTTAGAATTATATAATCTACTCATGCGCGATAGCGGCTCATTCATGCCGTAATTGGTTCTATGATGGGGGCAATGAATCAACTCCAAATTACGCAAGTGGTGAGATCCTCCGCGGTAGTTAAAACCTATGGACGAGAGCAAGTAAGGAGCATCTATAAAGCCAGTCAAAAGCTGATGGAAAAATACTAGGTCGTTGTTGATACGTCTTTGACTAAGGGTTTGCAATTGCAAAAGTTTGATTCGATGTTCATAAGGAGGTAGATTGAATGGATCTTCCCAAGGAAGACCCTTCAAAGCAAAACGTATAAATTTATGTTACACAGCCTCGATACGATGTTTATGAATTTCATATAGGGGAGACCAAACTTGTGAGGCGTACTCGAGATGAGGACGAACATAACAGTTATACAAAGATAATGTTACATAAGGATCATCAAATTCTTTTGACCACCTTTTTATGAAACCTAGCATAGAATTAGCTTTCCTTACTATTGAGCTTATATGCTCATTAAATTCAAGGTTAATATTGAAGTAAACACCTAGGTCACGAAAACTTGAGACACTACATAATGAATGACCAGACATTAAGTATATAGCATTGCTAGGTTCACGTTTTTTCGAGAATGTCATTGTTTGGCACTTCGAAGGGTTAAGACTAAGACCATTCTTTTCACACCATGTTCCAAAGCTATCGATATCTTTTTGAAGAAGTACGCGATCAGTAGTATTTTGAATGGATTTAAAAATTTTCATATCATCTGCGAAAATCAGAATTTCACTATACGAAATGCATGAAACAACGTCATTGATTGCGATAATGAAAAGCAAAGGCCCAAGGTGACTGCCTTGGGGTACACCCGACAGAGCATTGAAGGGACTGGAAAAGCTGTTACGAAATTTTACTTGGTACGTTCTATTTTCGAGATAAGAGCAAATCCATGCAATAAATATTTTTGGAAATCCAAAAGCTTTGAGCTTATATAATATTACATCATGAGAAAGTTGATCGAATGCTTTGGAAAAATCAGTGTAAATACAGTCGAGCTCATACCCATTTTCAAGGGCATTAGAACATATGTGAAGAAAAGAAAGAAGGTTTGTTGCCGTTGATCTTTTCTGCATAAAGCCATGCTGCTGTCTGCAAATAATATTTTTTGTAAAAAATGAGAGGCTGTCACAAACAACCTGTTCAAAGAGTTTGGGGATGCAAGATAGCTTGGATATAGGCCTGTAGTTTTTTATTTCTATCTTATCACCCTTTTTAAAAACCGGAGTGATAAAGGACTTTTTCCAAAGACTAGGAAAAACACCTGTTTTGATTGAAAGCTGAAAGAGATATTGAAGTGGGAACATTATTACGGAACGGCATTTCTTTAACAGAACTGGGGGGATTCCATCCGGACCGGACGAAAAGTCATCTTGCAGAAGTGATAAATATTTTAAAATGTTGTCACTATGAACAGGGATATTATTAAAATTAACTTGAGAGCAGTTACGTAAATACTTAAAGTAGTTTTCATCTATTACTATGGGGGTATCGCAGAAAGAGCTTCGAAAATGATTAGCGAAGGCATTACAAATATCGTTAGTATTCACTAGCGGAGTATCACCAGAAATAAAGATCGCTGGGTAGCCATCAGATTTTTTCTTTGAATTAACAAATCGCCAAAAACTTTTTGGGTCATCCCTTAAAGAGAAAGACATCTGTCTTAGGTAGTTGGAGTAAAGAGTTTTGGAGAGCGTGTTAAAGTTTTCAAAAACTAATATAAACACTATAGTCATTTGTAGAGACTTGGAATATCTATGTAACACAAAGTCAAATAGCTGTTTTTGTGGTCTAGTTCAAGCCCTACGCCACACTCTTTAAGAGCCTTTTAAAAACACAAACAATGGTACTTCACGGCATGGATACATCATGAACGCCATTTAGTTTCTCATTCAAAATTGACAGTTTGAAGGTTTATTTAGACAACTGATGGAATGTATTTATAAATACGAAATTGGCTAAGGCTTGTCCAACTCTTTAGACACCGTCTAGCAGGACAGTTGTCTAAGGATGTTCTAAGCAAATTTTATAAATACGACGGCTAATTTATATGAAAATATTTTTTGAATATTTTTGTCGTGACACAGTGATTAAAAATGGAATAAAACGACAACTTGAGATTTTTTGTTAAGTTTTCTGGCTTATTACAGTGTTTATTTGTGTCGCTCCAATTTTTAGTACAATAAAACAAAATACTTGCTTTATACAAAAGCTTTGTAATATACAAGCGCCGAAACAGAGAGTTTGTTTTATTTTTTGCAAGCCCCAGCGCCAGCGGAGCTCGGGGATACGATGATTGAATTGAGTAAACTAAGTAAAGTAGTTTCCAAGTTTCCAATCCAGTGGGAAAATAGGGATGTATTATAGTCTATGTTACTCATGGACAATGAAGGATTTTAACGGTGAAAGAATTTTTGAAGTAATTATACTACGTTCCGTTTATGTTTGCGTTCCCGTGGAAATATGGAAATTAAATAAAGTCAATGTTAATTGGGCATAGGCGGTATAGTAATGGTGAAAAAATTTTGAAACCGGTCCAGTGGTTTTTGAATTCCCGTTCCCGTATATGGAAGAGTATAGACTAACCAGTTGTCGCGATAGCTTCAGAGAGAAACTAATAGTTTTATATAGAAACTCTCACTGTTTCCCTACACGAAGCGCATACATACATATGGACATTGGACAATGCTTACTACAGTGGGGACGCTACCAAACATCACGCAAAGTGTATATGTATATTTATATGTTTCTTTATCGTGACGCATTCAGGTTTCATTGAGTCTCAAATCACAACGAATCTAAAGAAGTTTCACTTCAAAATTAAATTGAGTTTGACTAACCATTGAATTAAATATTGTTCCTATTTTCGTTTATAAATACACTTCATTGAATTTTACATAAACGGTCACTGACTGCAAAAGAAGAGAGCATTGGTCTAAGGATTTAGAACAGAATATTTCTTTTTAATTTGCTTTCAATACTTTCCAAGAATCTTTGAGACTTTTTAGCCTTCAATATCTGATACTCTTTTCTGTCGGGTTTCTAAAAATACAAATCTACTAACATAAAATAGTAGAACTGTCTGCAAGTTATTTCATCATATAACGTTTTGAGGTCCTTGCCTATGAAAGTACTTGAAGGGTCTCCTGAAAAGCATTCTATTCACACTCTTCAATATCAGTTTATTAAATACCCAACTTCAAGTGGAGGACTTCAACCGTTCGAAACAATATGTAATTATGATGCGCACGGTATTTAAAAATAATTGCTTCACCAGAGCATAATAATTCCCCTTAATTCCTTTTAACACAAGGATCAAGGTTAAATGTAGCTCCTCTCGAGCTTGTTAACTCAACACTCCTACAAAATGTAAAGTTTTTTTTTTTTTTTTTGAAGTTGAAAAATTCAAAATAATAGGGAAAATTTCGATAGAACCGCTTATTAGGTATTTATTTATATTTTTTATTTTTCAACGCATGCGTTTTGGCGCTGTCTAGGTACTGTTGCTGCTGGTCGATATCCTGTCAACACTCAAAATATATGCATACACAGTTACAGGATGGTAGGAGGAAACTTGTCACAAACAAAATACAATTATTCATTAAAGGGTTGCTGCTGAAGCTGATGCTGTGTTTTCTTTTTGGGCTTAAGCCGGCACCCACGCGAAGGAAGGGTTTAGGTTCGGTGCGTGCCTTATTCGCCAAACCAGACATGAGCTCTATATTATTATTTTTGTATTGCTTTTTTTAGCGAAACAGATGTTATTATGACAATGAGACAACACAATTTATTTGTATAGAGAGAAGAGATGCTCTGGTGGTGTCTGAAGTTTATTATAACCTTAGGATACGGACATAGCTATTTGTAATTTCATGTGCATTCTCTGTCAATGCTTCGAGAGTTACATCCTCCGAGACATGAGATTATTTTAATGTGTCGAATCTTTGTTTCATAGAAATTGATGCAGCGCATATTTGCAAGATGCAAGCAAAGCAATTTGCCATTTTTGCAAAGTAGTATGAGCAATTCAAGAATTTTAAATGGTGCTTTTTTATACATAAGAAAAATTCGTCAAAACTCAAGACATTTTTATATTAATGTGATTACTGGCGGTTGTGGATATTTCTATTTCGGCCTCTCATGTTGGTCTTTAAAATTTGTTAAATGACTAATCCATGTGAGCTCCACATTAAGCTTAAAAAATCGAACCGATCTCTGGTACTGTCTTTAGTCAGCCTGGAATAATATCAAACTTGAGACATTACAAAAACTTGTAGAAAGAATGCCGAAATTGTGTGTGGCTGTCATTAAAGCAAAAGGTGGTCACTTTGATGAAAAATGCTTTTGAGTGTATATCACAGATTATTTTTATTTCTTTCATCATCTTCATCGAATAATAATTTTGAAATGTTACATAAGTTGCAGTTATGTAATTTTTTTCAGAAATTGTCGAAATAAAACATTTACAATACATGAAACATGAGTAAAAAGTCAAAAAATTGGTTTTATTATCATCGGTCAAGTTTTTTTGACCGGCAGTGTATGTACATTGTACATATATGTATATATGTATATTTAAGTAATTTTATGAGCATTCAAATTTTTTGAAACTGTTAAAATATAATTTTAAAAATAAATAGAAACAAATGTATGAAATAGAGTTTGATATACTATTTGAGTCGATTCAATTTAAGTAGAATAAGAAATGTTCATGTGGCAGACTGGCAGGCCATACCTACTTTCTTTTTGACTTTTCAAAGAAATTTTGTTGATAACTTTATGTTCGACCTTCAATAAGCTAATTTGATAGATAGGTTAGGTTTAAATGGCTGTCAGGAAACCAAATAACACACTTAGACCAGACCAGTCTAAATATGTCAGGGAGTACCTAAATTAACTAATGCATTTTTATTTTTTACTAAAGCGATAGAGGTGGAGGCTGGAGCTTGGAGGGTATCTGTGTCCACTATATCGCTTGGATCATCGATGAATTGATTCCCTAGTTATAGTTTTCTTTTGAGGGAGTGCATGACATGATGACAGGTGTGGAATAGTCGCTTCCCCCTCCTCATCTAAGCAGCTTCTGCAAAATCGAGACAATGTCCGGTAATGCAATGATTACATCGCCAACGTGCCATCTGCTTAAGGAATTGAGAAATTCTCCGTCATTCCAATTTTGTCTCGGTGGAATAGAACTTAAAACTTGCTTTCAAGACCAGGGGGATGGTGTAGTCGAAATGACTTGGGATTGATCTGAATAAATTTAGGTTTGTTGAGTGACTGATATGAATAGCTGTGCTAGCGGCCATCAATTTACTGAAGATATCTAAAGGTATAAGATTAAGGAGGATGTTTAGGGTGGCTGATGGTGTTGATCGAACAGCTCTGTTTATGCACATATAGGCCAATCGCTGGATCTTGGTTAGACTATTACAGTTACAGTAAGTCATTTTTCTAAAGCATAGTCAAAATGTAGTTTGAACATTGGAGAGAAGCCGCAGTATCTCATGTAATTTGGCACACTTTAAGGCAGTATGCCTGTTGTTGACGATCTCTTGCCGCTTTAGTTTTTTAGAGAGATGTGTTACCCTTCCCAGGTTCGTAGTAAAGTAGACTCAAAGATATTGATGCTCCTTAACAAGTTCGATGGACTCATTGTTAAAATTCCATTGTTCTTCTTGGCTTATTCTATCATCATCTCCCTTACTATGACCTTTGACACCTCCTGGTTAAATACCAGTTTTCACATTGTGCAATATTCGCTGCATACTCAACACCTCCTGTTAAAATACCGATAAAATAAATAAATAACGTTGCGCCACAGAGCGGGGATCCCCGAGGTTCAGCGCTTTTCTCTGAACCATGCCTTTGTGAGTAATGAAGAGTCCGTATAATTTTGGCGATTCCCGACGTACAAAAACTTTTTTTTTATTTTCTGTTGGGTTTCGAAGCCCAAATCTCCTGCGTAACAGGCAAACATGTTTGATGTAATCTCACCATCCCATACTGCTACTGAAATAGCTTTCCCTATTCAAGTTCTACAAAACACGGCCATCATTTCCAACCCAAACAATTTGAACGCTGTACCTTCTATCAAAATTCAACCATTTTTAATATGATCTTATAGATAAGTTACATTGCTTATGCTTTCTTCATTACTAACTATTGTTAAAAATTCTACACAAACTCTGAACCGCATTTGCAACGAAATTTAATCCCTTTTCACCTCTCGTTCTCACTTATTTAAAAGCCACTCATTCAAATACCCCCTTCATAACTTCCCGCTCAATGTGTAGGTAATGTTAATATAATATCTATACGACTGTATGAACGTAGGTACATCGTACATGAACCGAGAACATTTAAAGCACTCTCAGCTTGCCTTTTCAAAATCCAAACCACTCGCCGTCGCCGCCCCATCCAACGCAGCGCAGCGTGCTGGTCGGTGCAACCCTACACCAAACAGTACGATGAAACGCAATGCCGAGTCCTTGAAATCGTTCGCCTAGCAAACCAGCATTAGTTTTTTTTTTTTCAAAGTCAGGACGGAACCAGCATTCCTCTTCCTGTAAAATGTACCATGCAGAGCACACATCCTTATCCTTATTCCGTTGCATATGAGAAAATAACTGAACAAATATGGAAAACATTTTCCTCCCAACTTGAATTGAACCCCACCTTCTGTAGTCCTGTACCGATTGTCTAGCGATGGTCTGTTTCTGTTCTACTCGTTTCTTTCTTTCCTTTCAAGTCTGCTCGCCTGTGCATGGCTGTGTTTTATTACGTTTTCTGTTTATGTTTGTTTATTTGTTTGAAGTTTCCAATGCTACCGGATAAATGGAAGGGAGAGATGCCGTTATGATGCCAAATACCATTCGTCCTCAGTTGTCTGTCGATTATCCTACGCTTTATTATCGAATCGTAAATTTCATAAGGAATTATTACGAATCGAATTGAAACCTTTTGCAATGGGTTAAGCGCAAATGGATAGAGAAATTGTTGCTAAGGGATGAATCTTAAGCCAGGCGTCATCGTCAGAATGGATATGGATGGACGTGAGTGGAACTCATATATGTACCTATATACCTATTCACCAAAGTGCTCTTCAATGTCCACTTGAAAGTTTTCTGATCTTCTTTCCCCATGGGATTTAATTACTAAAGAAGTTAGTTCATCATTATACATAATTACATATTACAAATCCTGGAACAGAGGTTATTTTTCTGACAATGTCACATACGGTACTTGCTCAATGTTCTATTATCAAGTAGAATGGAACGCCCTTGAATAGAAAATGAAAATAATAAAAGACTTAAATGTAAGTAGGTATAGGTATTATGTGCAAGAGGAAATTATGAATTGTATGTCACGTTCTAAAATGAAGTCATGTTATTTGTTAGAAACTTCAAAATTACTATTCTCAAGGGATGACAAAAAACATTATGATGTCCTAGGTATGCTGCATACCGTATGCACTATGCAGTTTCCTTTTAAGGTGATCTCACACGTCACACCATTCGTCGAAGCGAAAGGGATGTGTTGGTAAATGAGAGTGTATGTAGGTACGTGTTTTCTTGATGGAGGGTTGAATGAATGTGATGTTTATTAAGAGCTCTTGTTTGCAACTGACAGGTTCAGCTTCTTAGGGTGTGGAAGTTTTTCTCTAGGAGTTATGAAAGGTGTGGACAGCAAGAAGATTTTATTTTATTTTATAAGAAAGAGAAAAGTTCTTTATGAAGAAACATTTTTTTTTAAATGCACAGAAAATGTAAAGGGTGATTTTTTAAGAGCTTGAGAACTTTTTTTAAAAAAAAAAACGCATAAAATTTGCAAAATCTGATCGGTTCTTTATTTGAAACGTTAGATTGGTCCATGACATTTACTTTTTGAAGATAATTTCATTTAAATGTTGACCGCAGCTGCGTCTTAGGTGGTCCATTCGTAAAGTCCAATTTTGGGCAACTTTTTCGAGCATTTCGGCCGGAATAGCCCGAATTTCTTCGGAAATGTTGTCTTCCAAAGCTGGAATAGTTGCTGGCTTATCTCTGTAGACTTTAGACTTGACGTAGCCCCACAAAAAATAGTCTAAAGGCGTCAAATCGCATGATCTTGGTGGCCAACTTACCGGTCCATTTCTTGAGATGAATTGTTCTCCGAAGTTTTCCCTCAAAATGGCCATAGAACCGCGAGCTGTGTGGCATGTAGCGCCATCTTGTTGAAACCACATGTCAACCAAGTTCAGTTCTTCCATTTTTGGCAACAAAAAGTTTGTTAGCATCGAACGATAGCGATCGCCATTAACCGTAACGTTGCGTCCAACAGCATCTTTGAAAAAATACGGTCCAATGATTCCACCAGCGTAGAAACCACACCAAACAGTGCATTTTTCGGGATGCATGGGCAGTTCTTGAACGGCTTCTGGTTGCTCTTCACTCCAAATGCGGCAATTTTGCTTATTTACGTAGCCATTCAACCAGAAATGAGCCTCATCGCTGAACAAAATTTGTCGATAAAAAAGCGGATTTTCTGCCAACTTTTCTAGGGCCCATTCACTGAAAATTCGACGTTGTGGCAGATCGTTTGGCATGTTTGGATGAAATGTCAAAGCATACTGAGCATCTTTCTCTTTGACACCGTGTCTGAAATCCCGCGTGATCTGTCAAATACTAATGCATGAAAATCCTAACCTCAAAAAAATCACCCTTTATAAGCAACATTTATTTTTTTTGTTATCCTTGGGATGTAGCCTCAAATTATTGACTTTCTTTTTATTTTGCAACCAATCTGGCTTTCTAGCGCAGCAGCAACTCTATTTACCCTGACCGATACAGTCGAGATGAGCATGGTTCGTTAGTATGTTTCCATATTATTACTTTTGGAATTTAGCAAGGAGTTTGAGAGCGTTAATCGTGTTGGACTTTGTTTCAAACTCAACAGATACCTACCTACTTTTTTTTGCTTGTAATCTGATATTCTTACATTTATTACAACGCTTTCAATGATGTGAAAACAAGTTTCGTTTTATTGAAAGTATTTCTGGAGTATGAGTGCCGCAGGGATCCATATTCGGACCGATGCTGACTTAGATATTTTTATAATTTACCTCTGCAGTGCAACATTATTCTCATTTGTTCCTTTTTTGCTGATGTTGTTCAGTAACTCTTCTCTCGTCTTTACCGATCTATTTTAAGTTAAGACATGGGTCTTAGATGACTTGAAATTCAATGGATTTTCATACTTGATGAAACCATATCTTTAGCTCATATGAACAACATTATAAGTGGAGCTAATCTTATTTTGAGCAAACTTTATAATCTCAATGACTTTTTGCCTCTCTTTATAAAAAAAAGACTTGTCAAGGCTCTTTTCGTCTCCCTTTCTTTATATGCTCCTGAAATATTTTCAGGTGCTACTGGTACTGGTGCAATACTGTATCGAATAGAGGTTTGTTTCAATCATGTGGTCAGGTAGGTGTATTCCGTCCAACAAAAAGATCGTATATCTATGTATCTGATTCTTTTAAATCTATTCCGAGGATGTCATTCAAAACTGTTTTGAGCTAAGAGTTTTGAGTAAATCTTTACTATCTTTTTAATAGACCTCTTTTCCTCAGGACTACCCACAATCGCTTCTTATAGGATTTCTATACCACCGCTAAGAAAAACTTTCTAATTTGTGGCATTAAATGGTCTTGCAAATCAAGTATACTATCTGATCATAGTATAAATGAGAAATAATGTATTACCTTTATTTCATTCAAAGAAATTTTTTAACCAATAAAAGATCAATCTTTTAAAATAAATATCTCTCATTTTAAGTTCAAAAAGTCATTTCATACTGCAAATCAATCTAATAAGACGTTTTAGATTCTCGTACCACACCACAACTGCCCCTTTAAAATCCGTTTGAGCTGTATGTTCGTCGAACAAAGCACTAGGTAGGTAAACAATTAAAACCGCCTTTTTTATGTCAGTAGAAAAAGCAGCAACAAACGATTCAGATCTTTTAATGATTACATTATCCACTTATCGTGCTCAATCAACTTAAGCGCACTTTTAATTTCTTCTAAAACGTGATTATGATTGCAATCGAATTTTTAAAATCGCCATCGCCGTGGACTACATACATATCTATGTCAAGCTGACTGGTAAAACAATCTGCATCTAGTTTCTAGTTACAGCCGCCACACCAATTGATTCCTCTATTCTACTTTGTATCGTCGTTTCGTCGTGTGCTAGCAGACAACCAGTTTTCGCACGCTGGCGCTGTTTTGCTATTAATTCGTTGGTAGTTTTATGTTGGGTTTCATTTGTCAAAGAAGGCTTTGAACTTGTTACACAAGCATTTAAGTGGAAAATGTAAAGAACAACTAGAAAAAAACAAAAAAAAACAAACAAACCTTGAGCTAGTGTAACAGTCCCCAAAAGGAGACGGCAAATTACATTTTTTCAGTTTCAAGTTGATAGGCCCCCTGGCGATGGCGTGTGGTAAAGGAGAGGACTTTTTCTGTTGGCGCTTAGAAGTATGTCTTGTGTACGGCTGGTTATAGGGAGGCAGACAGAAATCAACAGGCTTTCTATTAGTTTTTGTAATGCAGTTACGGTGCGGTGGTGGTGCTTTTTTCTCTTCTTCGTCTCTACTCCTTAATATGGTTAAGGGATTTTGTCAGGTTTGAATAAAGTATGTTGTTGTTGTATTGTTCTTGTATACATAAAGCCACAGGCTGGACTCTGGACAGGCGAAGGAGAGAGAGTGGAAAAAACAACAACCAGCAAGCAGAAGGCAGCAGCAGCAGGCACAGACACCAGACAGACAGCACACAGGGACACAGAGCCACAGCACAGAGCATACAGACCACCTTCATTGTTGGATACAACATGGAACAGATACAGAGCAAGCTTTAAGTGAACTGTTGGATACACCATGAAACAAGTATGAAATAACTTTTCGTCTTCCTCAATTGTCAATAGCAATTTGCAATCAGTGGTGTCGTTCTTAACTTTAGGGAGTGTTTTTAGTAGCGGAGGAGCTACTTTCTGAAGAAATTATCTCAGTAATAAATTATTAAAAATGAAAATTTAATGTCATTAAAAAGCTGTGGTTTCAATGTGATTGAAGTTTAGTTTTATATCGTTTTTCTAAGTTCTAGCTACCTACGAGTATCACTGGGTGAAAAATTCGAACTTACCAAAGGATACACAACACACATAATAAGGGTATCCATTAGTGTGTCCCTCAATTTTGAGGCTTTTCTTAACTGCTGCTTTGGTTCTTTTTATTAAAAAAAAACATAACGTGATTTTGGTTTAAAATGTGGTAAGTTATGCTTTCCTGTATGTTATTCTGTATGTTCAGTACCTGTACGATAAGTGAGATCAGAAAAAAATTAATGCTGAAAATATTACGCTATAAAAGAAAAAATTTATTTTTTAAGAGCTTAAGATAAAGCGAACCTGCGTCGGCCCACAGAAGAGCAGAAATAGTGGGTTTGTGCGATAGATTAAATCGATCAGTTTAAAGTGATTCTTAAGCGGGCTGGGTAAATATCCGATAGGCATTTAACAGGGTAAATTTGTGAGCAATATCAAACAAAATAGCAAGCGTAGAAAAAGATTGCTTAAATAAGCGGGTTGTGCATCAAACGGGAATTACGTATTTCTTTTACATCTAGGTTTGGAATAATCAAAGTGAATGTTGAACAGTACTAGACATCTCTATCATACTAGTATCCTCTAGGTGTACTGAATACAAAAACTAAAATATTGGAACGCATACCCTATCATCTTTTTGAAGTAGACATGAGCCTTAGCATAGCCCAACAAAGAATTGTCTAATGACGTTTAATTAGGTACACGACCTAGGTGGCAAATTGACAAACGTGAAAAAAACCGAACTTGCCCTCTTAATTGGCTAATTTTTTAGCGTGCTGTTTGGCATGTGGTAACGACTTGTTGAAAACACATGTTATGCAACTAGTCAAGCCCTTCCATTTCGCACGAAAAAAAACTTTGTTGTGTTTTCTAAAGATCCACTTCTGCCATGTTTGAATTGCTCACAAGGACTTTTTTATTGTTCGTGTTATTGCATCATTTTTTTCGTACTAAATGAAAATTTAAAGCAATACATACTTATTTATTTACCATTACAATTTCATAACCTGTTATTTTTTGACAAATATCGGATCAGCAGCGCATACCGCTGATAGAAAAGGGAAATTTGAAAACATTTAAAGGGGAATATCGGCTGAGGCAACACTGCCACCCACCTCAAAAATGTGCATCGGAGAACACTATTTCCGTTGCACTCATACTAAATAACCCTCAATCTACAAGTATTTCTAAAATCAGTCCAAGATCACACAACTTTGTTCGCATCCATCATATCTACCTTCACTGTTTAACATTTTGAGTCAATTTCCATTCTCTTGTTCGGCTCTATACTCATCCTATATGGAAACTCATCAGCTCCATTCAGTAGCAGCCACCCACCTCCCTTTGTCAGTGGAAACATGGAACATGAACATGGTGCGTTTGGTTGCATTGCAATCTGATTTAAAAGAGAACATCGGACAAGAACAGTCCAACCAACAAACAACCAAGAACCAACCAACCACCGAGCAACGACAACAACCCAGCCCAACCACACAACATACATTACACTGACTAGACTATAAGCTATACTATAACACTAACACGTTCAAAATTCGTCCAACATTTTTGTTTCTCTCAGTACTCAGTAGTAACAGTATACAACAGTAGTTCAGTTTCAGTCTTCAGAGTTCAGACTTCAGTCCAGTGTTCAGTATCAGTACTCATACGTCTACCGAGCTAAGTACTGTGGGTGTCGTCGTGACGCGTGAGCGCTGTTAGTACGTACTTTTCCGGCTAGTGACTCGGTAAATACTCGTAAACATTGAACTGCATAATGTTCCGGTTTCGTTTTCTCCATGATTACCGCATATGGAAAAATTAGGTGGATTGTTCATTATAGCAGCTTTGGCATGGCACGCGCTCGGTCTTTTCAAATGATTATTATCAATTTTATGTGCACCGGTTTGGGCGCCTGTTTGGTGTTATTATGTTTGTGTTTGCGGCCATAGATGCAACCGAAAAAAGGATAAGCAACGTAAATTCATTCGGGAATACAAAAATAACGAGATAAAGATTAATTTACGACCAACAAGATACGAACGGTTTCTAAATGCTAATTGTATCTTCAAATGTGTGTGTGTTAGTGTGGTTGTGCTCAAGTTCAAGACGGTGTGGTGAAGGTAGTCTTTGTTCTAATGGATTAACGTTCAAATTGGATTACATCTCGGCTCTAAACAATATTATAGGACTAAAGAAAAATGTCTGGCGATGTTATCAAGGTTCATAATAATGATTCAATGCAAGCACAATACCAAATGTTAAGCCAAATAAAAAAGGCATGCTCTTGATTAATCACTTCTCTCAAATAGGGATATGTTAGTTATGTGCATTGTTAGCGTTGCTGTTCTTGAGTTGTCGTCGATAATCTGGGAGATTGTAGGTATGTAATGATGGTCTGACAACTTACAAGCACATTCTAGAACTTTGATTAGGTAGAGAGGTTTAGAGTTCATTGTTGTGGTGTTTTGAGGAACAGAGTTATATTGATGCATTTCCAAACCAAAAACCACAAAGGTTACTTCGAAAGGGTAGAATTAAATGAGGACATGTAGGTACTTTCTATATCAAGGTATTGATTCTGTTATTATTTTTCTTGTCATGAAGAGCTTCAATTTTGGTCTGCATTTGATGTGGACTATAACATTGGTTGATGTTCATGGTATTAATTTACCCCTTTGCCTTTATTGTGCATGATATGAGTGCCTGACGTCTGTCAGTGTCAGTCGATTGTATTCTCTTATCTTATTTTATTTTGAAGATCTAGTTGTGAATGTGATAGAAGAATGGAAGGGATAAATCAACTGGAAGGGTGGCGGCTTAAACATGTTTAATAATCCTTGAAGGAAGTTGGTGTAGGTATTTTATTTGGAGAGATTTGCCGATTTTCAGTAAGGTATATTCTTGGAGCTTTTAATGAAATGCCCCCTTGGAAAAATGTCCAGATGTAAGGTTTTTTTTTATAAATGTCCATTAGACTTCAGTCATTAATGATTTTCGTTTGATTAATGATTTGCTTGGTAGTTTTAGATATATGTTCCAGTTCCTCCACCTTATGTCTACTTTTTTATACTTTAAAAATTTACTGTTGTAACACTATAACAAGCATACAGATTCTCTACTAAGAGGTTTTATTTTAATATTTTTAAAAGTAATTATTTTTGAGGGAAACTATCGGACAATAATTCCATTTAAGGGGATGGTAGGGTAGGTAATACGTAATACCTTACCTACCTACTAGGTATGTCATTGATAAGGAAAAACAATATCAGTCAAATTGCCACTACGGCTACGCTTGCTGGCATCTATTTTTTTTTATATAAAATTTTCCATCACCAATTCTCACATTTGCGGTTATATGTCCTGGGATAGTTTCAGGAACTTCATTTTTGGGATTTTGAATCGTTTGTGTGTCGATGGAATATCATCAAACAAAAAAGTCGAAAGGAGTTAAATCATAAGATCTCACACTGTAAGGAAACTTTTTCGGGCGAACGAGCGATGGTATTGTAAAGTTCGCTTAGTTCGAAATAGTAAAACTTTGATTTCACTTTAATTTTAATACTTTTCTTCGATATCAACTTTAATTCGAAAATAATCACTCTAATCCTTACACCATCACTTTTCAATCAAAACTGACCCTCTGGTCACATCAGCAGCCTCTTTATATAGTAAACAATATTCAGTCAAGTCACCTGGCACTGACGGTGTTTATACCCAGCTATGTTGCAGGAAAGTATAAACCTTTTGCTACCTACTTTGAAAAATATTTTCACTGGTAGTTTAGCTCTAGCGTATAAACCGTATATCCATATCCATGGCAAAGTGTTAGAGTCTTTCATACCAAAAATTGGTAAGCAAGACTACTCACTCGCCAAGAGCTTTAGACCCATCAGTCTTACCTCCTTCCTGCTTAAAACGCTGGAAAGAATGATTGAGATTTACATACGTAAAACCTCACTCCAAACACACCCTCTGTCTCAGATGCAACATGCTTACCAAAGAGGAAAATCTTGCGAAACCGCACTTCCACATCTTGTTAGCAGGATTGAATGCGCGCTTTACAGGAAAGAATTTGCGGTAAGCATTTTCATTGACATTCAAGGTGCTTTTGACAATGCTAGCTTCGATGGTATGTGAGTAGGTAATGGGGCGGTTGAGCCTGGGAAAATTCTGATGAGCGTGGGAAAATTCTGAGCGAGCCAAAAGGGTGCCGTCGGTCTGATCAAAGGGAGATAATAGCGTTTAGAGTCACGTAGGTTGAAGATCCTTACGATGGGATGAGAGTAAAGAAAAAAATGAAAAGTAATGTTGTGTGTGTGCCAAGAATCAAGAATAGACACGATCTGTTGATAGATCTTAGAACGGGGGTGTGAAATTTTGGTAATTTGTTGATAGATATAGGAATAGGTAGGACTGAGATTGTGATATGAGATAAGAAAATAGAGACAATAAAGGGGGAAGATGGTTTCTATTGAGTATTTTTTATGGTTTTTTGTTTTAGATTTCGTTGGCGCTTGGAAGTGGTTGATTTTTTTTTATATGTTTGGAATTTGTTTGAGGGTGAGGTGAGGGTAGTAGGATTTTTTTTGTTTTGTTTTGGTTGTAGGCTAGATAATTTGGTCACGTCCGATATTTGGTTGGGCATAGATTGTGTATGAGCAAGTCGCTTTAAGGAAGTGACCCATGTTCGTATACCAATAAAATCCATGATCAATGTTGAAACCGAGTATCTGTGTTGTGTGTTTTTATTGCAGAGGAAGGTAAAATAAAGTAATACATATTTGAGGTATTTGCAGGCAATAGAAATTTATTAAAATGAAACGTAAAAATTACAAAGTATTTTTTCGGTTCTTGTAATGTGGGTGAAATAATTGTTGGGTTGATATCCAGGAATTGTGTTCCGATGGAAAACCCAACCATTTCACAAGCATTTTATTTTTTTTCTTCTGAAGCACTTTTTCAACGTTGTAAAACGTGTGTGTCGGTTGGTTTTAGTTTTTTTGAAAATTTGAATAGCTGACTCCGTCTCGCTTGCTCGAAATTTGTAGTGTCAGTTTGAATAATTAAATTTTTTTGGTTGTTTTGAATAAAATTTTTTTTTACTTACGATGGCGTGAGAGTAAAGAAAAAATGAAAAGTAATGTTGTGTGTAGTGCGAACAATAGACACGATCTGTTGATAGATCTTAGAACGGGGGTGAGAGACTTTGGTAGTTTGTTGATATGTACTTACTTTGAGATATAGTTAATAGGTAGGACTGAGATTGGGATATAAGAAAAGAAAAAAAAGACAATAAAGGCAAAGGTGGTTTCTATTGAGTATTTGTTATGGTTTTTTTTGTTTTAGATTTGCTGGCGCTTGGAAGTGGTTGATTTTTTTTATAAGTTTGGAATTTGTGCGACGGACGGTAGGTGATCGTAGTGAGAATGTTTTTTGTTTTTGGCTGTACGATAGAGGATTTTGGTCACGTCCGATATTTGACTGCGCATAGATAGTGCATCAGCAAGTCTTTTACAGCTAATCATGAAAGGTCGTTGGTATATGTCGCTGTTTTACTCTATACCGAAGAGTAAGGATGTGAGACGTCACCCATGTTCGCATAGCAATAAAATCCATGATCAATGTTGAAATCGAGTATCTGAGTAGCACAGAAAGGTAAAATAAACCAATACTCATTATAAGGGAAGATGATGATGCCAATATAAAGGCAAAGGCATATTGTGTTGTGAAAATCGATGGAAATTATTATAAGGGTAGGTACCATCGGTCTGAACAAAGGGAAATAATAGGGTTTGGCGGCACATGGACAATTGGTAGGTTGAAGATACTAACGATGGCATGAGAGTAAAGAAAAAATGAAAAGTAATGTTGTGTGTAGTGCGTACAATAGACACGATCTGTTGATAGATCTAAGAACGGGGGTGTGAGACTTTGGTAGTTTGTTGATATGTTTCTACTTTGAGATAAAGGAATAGGTAGGACTGAGATTGGGATATGAGAAAAGAAAAAAGACAATAAAGGCAAAGGTGGTTTCTATTCAGTATTTTTATGGTTTTTTGTTTTAGATTTCGCTGGCACTCGGAAGTGGTTGATTTTTTTATAAGTTTGGAATCTGTGCGCCGGTAGGTGAGGGTAGTAGGAATGTTTTTTTTTGGTTTTGGCTGTACGCTAGAGAATTTGGTCACGTCCGATATTTGGTTGGGCATAGATAGTCCATGAGCATGTTGTTTTACACTTTTACAGCTAAGCATGAAAGGTCGTTGGTGCATGTGGTTGTTTTACTCTATACCGTAGGGTAAGGATGTGAGTTGTGAGATGTGACCCATGTTCGAATAGCGATCGCTTTGCGACAAGATCCATGATCAATGTTGAAATCGAGTATCTGTGTAGCATAGAAAGGTAAAATAAACCAATACTCATTGTAAGGAAAGATGATGATGCTAATACAAAGGCAAAGGTATATTTTGTTGTGAATATCGTCGGATTGATATGACAGGCAGAAACGAGGTGAAACAAACGAATAGATTTTTTGTATTAGATTTCACTGGCGGTTGGTGATGGCTGGATTTTTTTGTTGCAATTTGGTCTCATTCGATATTTTTGTGTGTACATTTTACACCTTAGCATGGTAGGTCTTTGGTCTCTATGCCAAAGAGTATGGATGGTTTTTTATTGAAAGGAATTAATATAAGGTTATCGGCGTTGAACAAAGGATAATAAAAGCGTCTAGAGGCACGTGGACAATTGGTAAAGAAAAAATTGAAACTGTGTGTATTTTGAACAATACATACGATCCGTTGATAGATCTTAGAACGAGGATGAGAGATTTTGGTAATTTGTTAATACTTGACGATAGAGAATTTTATCACGTTCGATATTTGTTTGGGCATAGATTGGGCATGAGCATGAAATTTTACAGATTAGTATGAAAGGTCATTGGCATGTTTTATTATATGCTATAGAGTAAGTTGTTTTAGATTTCACTGGCGCTCGGAAGTGGTTGATTTTTTTTTATAAGTTTGGAATTTGTACGCTGGTAGGTGAGGGTCATAGGAATGTTTTTTTTTTGGTTTTGGCTGTACGCTAGAGAATTTGGTCACGTCCGATATTTGGTTGGGCATAGATTGTGTATAAGCAGCTCGTTTTACAGCTTAGCATGAAAGGTCGTTGTCATGTGGTTGTTTTACTCTATACCGTAGGGTAAGGATGTGAGATGTGACCCATGTTCGAATAGCGATCGCTTATCGACAAAATCCATGATCAATGTTGAAATCGAGTATCTGTGTAGCACAGGAAGGTAAAATAAACCAATACTCTTTGTGAGGAAAGATGATGATGGCAAAATAGAGGAACAACCGAATAGGTTTTTTTTGTATTAGATTTCACTGGCGATTGGTGATGGTTGGATTTTTTTCTTGAAATTTGGTGTCATTCGATATTTGTGTGTACATTTTACACCTTAGCATGATAGGTCTTTGGTATGTTTTACTCTATGCCAAAGAGTAAGGATGGTTTTTTCTTGAAAGGAATTATTATAAGGTTTTCGGCGTTGAACAAAGGATAATAAAAGCGTCTAGAGGCACGTGGACAATTGGTAAGGAAAAAAATTTAACCTGTGTGTATTTTGAACAATACATACGATCCGTTGATAGATCTTAAAACGAGGATGAGAGATTTTGGTAATTTGTTAATAATTGACGATAGAGAATTTTATCACGTTCGATATTTGTTTGGGCATAGATTGGGCATGAGCATGAAATTTTACAGATTAGCATGATAGGTCTTTGGTATGTTGTATTATATGCTATAGAGTAAGGATGGTGATTTCTTGAAAGAAATTATTTTAAGGTTGTCGGGGGTTGAACAAAGTCCCTGAAATAAAATGGTGATTGTAAAGTCAGCTTGAGGACGGATTCAATTTTGTGTGTGAGTTTTGCCCTTACATAAAACAAGCTGCAATTGCATAGTAAGAAGAATCGATTTATGATGTGGATGACATAAAAAAATTTTACCTACATAAATTAAAAACTGTTTTTGGTCTTGGCTGTACGCTAGAGAATTTGATCACGTCCGATATTTGGTTGGACATAGATTGTGTATGAGCATCACCTAAGCATGATAGGCCTTTGCTATGAAGTTGTTTTACTTTATACCATAGAGTAAGGATATGATGACCCATGTTATGATTTTTCTTAAAAGAAATTATTATAAGGGTGCCGACGCACGGTCTGAACAAAGGGAAATAATAGCGTTTAGAGGCCCATGGACAAATGGTAGGTTGAAGATACTTACGATGGCATGAGAGTAAAGGAAAAATGAAAAGTATTGTTGTGTGTAGTGCGAACATTAGACACGATCTGTTGATAGATCTTAGAACGGGGGTGTGAGACTTTGTTAGTTTTTTGATACATACTTACTTTGAGATATAGGAACAGGTAGGACTGAGATTGGGATATGAGAAAAGAAAATAGAGACAATATAGGCAAAGGTGTTTTCTATTGAGTATTTTTTTATGGTTTTTTTGTTTGTTTTAGATTTTGCTGGCGCTTGGAAGTGGCTGATTTTGTATAAGTTTGGAATTTGTGCGACGGTAGGTGATCGTAGTGAGAATATTGTTTTGTTTTTGGCTATAGGTACGACAAAGAATTTGGACACGTCCGATATTTCATTGCGCATAGATAGTGCATGAGCATATGAGCAAGTCGTTTACAGCTTAGCATGAAAGGTCGTTGGTACATGTGGTTGTTTTACTCTATACCGAAGGGTAAGGATGTGAGATGTCACCCATGTTCACATAGCAATAAAATCGAAAGGGGGTTGTGAATTTGAAACTCAACTATAAGTTATTTAAAAGATGAAGAGTTAAATTTCTTAAACATGAGCCCACTGAAAATCATTACGAAGAAGTCGATGAACAAAAAACTCGCAAATTCAAAGGAGTACACCCCCTCCTCGGAAACATGTTTAAACTTGCTTATGTCTTGTAGCCTGTCCTTGTAGTAAGGAATGTTTGTACAGCATTTGACATCACCTACCTCGTAGTATGCATATGAGTAGGCATGATCGAAGGCCACTAGTTGAGGTTGATGTTGTTGTATTTGTGGTATGTCTTTCATTGGTTGATGAAGTGGAATTACAGAAGACGTCGATGGAGTCTGTGTCACGGGCATATTTGTATCCACATCATCAGCAGCAAAATATTCAGACTCCATGTTATTCCCTAGTTTAAAGTTGAAGAGCCTGTGAGAATAAGTAAATATAAACATGCATTTGAAAGTTAAAAATATCAAAAGTTCAACTTTCAAATCCTGTCACCTATCTCTTAGAATATTTTCAAGGTCATCCTGTTAAAATTGGTTTCTATGAGCTGGAACTACAAAAAAATAAGTTTCCCGATAGGTACTTATCTTGTAGAAAAAGTGATTCGTAGGAGAAAAAATAAAGTTTTTGTAAAATGGATTGGTTTTCCTTCTGAACACTACTCTTGGATATCAGCACATCTACAAACTCATTTATGATATTTCTTTTAAAAAAAAAACACGTAAATTGTATACATTAATAAGAAATATTTATTTTTCAAACATGTAATTTTTTTTTTTTTTTTTTTGTCATTAAAGTGAGCTTCATTGTGGTTGTTTATAATGTGTTTATTACTATTTGTACTGTCGATGAATTTTTTTCGATTGTCTCTAATTGAAATTGAAAATATGTTCTAAGTTGATTACATACTCCATCAACATATTTCTTTGAAGCTGCATCATCACTTTCTTCGGGGGATCTTGAATATTTTAATCGATTCCTTTTTTAAATTATAATCATCGTTTTCAGTTTTTGTCAAATCCTTCACCAGCTGGACCAGGCAACCCTCTTTCTCCTTTCAATCCTATAGGACGATGTTCACCTTTCACTCCACTGGGTCCAGGTCTCCCTTTCACTGTTCAAAACCGTCCAAATTTATCAATACTCATATTGTTGTTAATTATTCAATTATGTCTGCTTCTTTTAGCTCTTCGATAATTGAAACAATTTCGTTAGAGTGATTATTGTGTCCGGCTTGTTGTGATGCAATAAGAAGTCTTAAACGATCTACGAGTTCGTTTGGATTGGCCCAGAAGAAATCTTTCTTATTATTTGATAATTGCATCAAGCCAGAACCGATTGAAGGTGAAGTGACACCAGCATTATTATCATCATTTAATAGCTTACTTATGATTTCCCTGTATTTATATCCTCTATGACCTAGTATCTGGTTTCTAGAATCGTAAGACCTTCTGTAAGCATTGGTATTATACATTATATCTTTATACGCTTTTAAATCTTCTTTACTATATAAGGAAGTGTTAGGTTTTTTCTTGAATATTAGTTCAAACAAACCCTTCGTACCGTTATATGTCTTATTATTGATTTTTAAATCTTTTCCTCGAATTTTTAACTCTTTGTTCCCGATTTGTAGTTTACCATTGTTCAAATGAACTCCATACACTTCGTCAAGGGATTTTGAATTATTTATCAATAAATCTACATATGACTGAGGAATTTCTTCAAATTTTTGTTTTAATTGCAAACCAAAGTTGCGAGCAAGACTTCTTCTTCGCACACGATCACTTCTACTAGTTCTGTTTCTAACTGACGTTGGCTTGGACGTTTTAGGGGTTGATTCACTCATGAGTGAAGAACTAGTGTTCTTAATATTGGGTGTTCTAAATTCATCATTAACATCCTCATCATCATAGTCATCGTCATCATCATCATCATCATCATCATCATCATCATCATCATCATCACCATTTTCATTTTCATAATTCAGTTTTATTTTCTTGTGTGGAGACTCAAAATGATGCTGTTGTTGGGGTTTTTGCGAATGTTTTCTTTTTGTGTGTTCTATTATATCTTTAAGAGGTTTTGTAATAGGTTTGAAAGTTTCTTCAAGTTGAAGTTCGAGCGCTTCTTTCCCCTCTCTCAGAGCTTTATATTTTTTTCGTAGAGCATCAGTAGTCTTAATAAGCTCTTTTGTTAAATCTTCATTAATTTGCATCATAGTGAAGATGTTGAATTATAGAATGTAAATAGTTATAAACTGTGATGATCTGCTTTTAACTGTATCAGTTTGAGCACTGTATACCTTCGAACTGATGCAGTACGACTGTTGATCGTGACTGTAGTTAATCTCTTTTATAGTTTTAGGAAACAGACAAAGCTTTTCTATAACGACCATTATTACGAGGGATCTTTTATTAAATCTTCATTTATTTGTATCATAGTGAAGATGTTGAATTATAGAATGTAAATAGTTATAAACTGTGATGATCTGCTTTTAACTGTATCAGTTTGAGCACTGTATACCTTCGAACTGATGCAGTACGACTGTTGATCGTGACTGTAGTTAATCTCTTTTATAGTTTTAGGAAACAGACAAAGCTTTTCTATAACGACCATTATTACGAGGGATCTTTTATTAAATCTTCATTTATTTGTATCATAGTGAAGATGTTGAATTATAGAATGTAAATAGTTATAAACTGTGATGATCTGCTTTTAACTGTATCAGTTTGAGCACTGTATACCTTCGAACTGATGCAGTACGACTGTTGATCGTGACTGTAGTTAAACTCTTTTATAGTTTAGGAAATAGACAAAAAGTTTCTATAACGACCATTATTACGAGGGCTATCCTTGTCAATAACTAAAAAAAACCCATACGAAGCATTCCAGCATTCAGAACACACCCTTTGAAATGTTTGAAACGTCATATCCGAATTTTGAAAATATTCTAAGAGATAGGTGTTAGTGGTACCCGTGGTGTGATGGATAGCATGTCCGCCTGTTAATCCAGAGGTTCGAGTTCGAACCCCAGCAGAGGCAAAAATGTTTTTTCCACGGGTATAGCCTTTCGCGAGGAATTGGCATTTTGCTGCTGATGATGTGGATACAAATATGCCCGTGACACAGACTCCATCGACGTCTTCTGTAATTCCACTTCATCAACCAATGAAAGACATACCACAAATACAACAACATCAACCTCAACTAGTGGCCTTCGATCATGCCTACTCATATGCATACTACGAGGTAGGTGATGTCAAATGCTGTACAAACATTCCTTACTACAAGGACAGGCTACAAGACATAAGCAAGTTTAAACATGTTTCCGAGGAGGGGGTGTACTCCTTTGAATTTGCGAGTTTTTTGTTCATCGACTTCTTCGTAATGATTTTCAGTGGGCTCATGTTTAAGAAATTTAACTCTTCATCTTTTAAATAACTTATAGTTGAGTTTCAAATTCACAACCCCCTTTCGATTTTATTGCTATGTGAACATGGGTGACATCTCACATCCTTACCCTTCGGTATAGAGTAAAACAACCACATGTACCAACGACCTTTCATGCTAAGCTGTAAACGACTTGCTCATATGCTCATGCACTATCTATGCGCAATGAAATATCGGACGTGTCCAAATTCTTTGTCGTACCTATAGCCAAAAACAAAACAATATTCTCACTACGATCACCTACCGTCGCACAAATTCCAAACTTATACAAAATCAGCCACTTCCAAGCGCCAGCAAAATCTAAAACAAACAAAAAAACCATAAAAAAATACTCAATAGAAAACACCTTTGCCTATATTGTCTCTATTTTCTTTTCTCATATCCCAATCTCAGTCCTACCTGTTCCTATATCTCAAAGTAAGTATGTATCAAAAAACTAACAAAGTCTCACACCCCCGTTCTAAGATCTATCAACAGATCGTGTCTAATGTTCGCACTACACACAACAATACTTTTCATTTTTCCTTTACTCTCATGCCATCGTAAGTATCTTCAACCTACCATTTGTCCATGGGCCTCTAAACGCTATTATTTCCCTTTGTTCAGACCGTGCGTCGGCACCCTTATAATAATTTCTTTTAAGAAAAATCATAACATGGGTCATCATATCCTTACTCTATGGTATAAAGTAAAACAAC
This sequence comes from Melanostoma scalare, assembly GCA_949752695.1. Classification (NCBI taxonomy): domain Eukaryota; kingdom Metazoa; phylum Arthropoda; class Insecta; order Diptera; family Syrphidae; genus Melanostoma; species Melanostoma scalare. The sequence continues at coordinate 89,633,830 of OX456984.1, forward strand.
TTCATAGCAAAGGCCTATCATGCTTAGGTGATGCTCATACACAATCTATGTCCAACCAAATATCGGACGTGATCAAATTCTCTAGCGTACAGCCAAGACCAAAAACAGTTTTTAATTTATGTAGGTAAAATTTTTTTATGTCATCCACATCATAAATCGATTCTTCTTACTATGCAATTGCAGCTTGTTTTATGTAAGGGCAAAACTCACACACAAAATTGAATCCGTCCTCAAGCTGACTTTACAATCACCATTTTATTTCAGGGACTTTGTTCAACCCCCGACAACCTTAAAATAATTTCTTTCAAGAAATCACCATCCTTACTCTATAGCATATAATACAACATACCAAAGACCTATCATGCTAATCTGTAAAATTTCATGCTCATGCCCAATCTATGCCCAAACAAATATCGAACGTGATAAAATTCTCTATCGTCAATTATTAACAAATTACCAAAATCTCTCATCCTCGTTTTAAGATCTATCAACGGATCGTATGTATTGTTCAAAATACACACAGGTTAAATTTTTTTCCTTACCAATTGTCCACGTGCCTCTAGACGCTTTTATTATCCTTTGTTCAACGCCGAAAACCTTATAATAATTCCTTTCAAGAAAAAACCATCCTTACTCTTTGGCATAGAGTAAAACATACCAAAGACCTATCATGCTAAGGTGTAAAATGTACACACAAATATCGAATGACACCAAATTTCAAGAAAAAAATCCAACCATCACCAATCGCCAGTGAAATCTAATACAAAAAAAACCTATTCGGTTGTTCCTCTATTTTGCCATCATCATCTTTCCTCACAAAGAGTATTGGTTTATTTTACCTTCCTGTGCTACACAGATACTCGATTTCAACATTGATCATGGATTTTGTCGATAAGCGATCGCTATTCGAACATGGGTCACATCTCACATCCTTACCCTACGGTATAGAGTAAAACAACCACATGACAACGACCTTTCATGCTAAGCTGTAAAACGAGCTGCTTATACACAATCTATGCCCAACCAAATATCGGACGTGACCAAATTCTCTAGCGTACAGCCAAAACCAAAAAAAAAACATTCCTATGACCCTCACCTACCAGCGTACAAATTCCAAACTTATAAAAAAAAAATCAACCACTTCCGAGCGCCAGTGAAATCTAAAACAACTTACTCTATAGCATATAATAAAACATGCCAATGACCTTTCATACTAATCTGTAAAATTTCATGCTCATGCCCAATCTATGCCCAAACAAATATCGAACGTGATAAAATTCTCTATCGTCAAGTATTAACAAATTACCAAAATCTCTCATCCTCGTTCTAAGATCTATCAACGGATCGTATGTATTGTTCAAAATACACACAGTTTCAATTTTTTCTTTACCAATTGTCCACGTGCCTCTAGACGCTTTTATTATCCTTTGTTCAACGCCGATAACCTTATATTAATTCCTTTCAATAAAAAACCATCCATACTCTTTGGCATAGAGACCAAAGACCTACCATGCTAAGGTGTAAAATGTACACACAAAAATATCGAATGAGACCAAATTGCAACAAAAAAATCCAGCCATCACCAACCGCCAGTGAAATCTAATACAAAAAATCTATTCGTTTGTTTCACCTCGTTTCTGCCTGTCATATCAATCCGACGATATTCACAACAAAATATACCTTTGCCTTTGTATTAGCATCATCATCTTTCCTTACAATGAGTATTGGTTTATTTTACCTTTCTATGCTACACAGATACTCGATTTCAACATTGATCATGGATCTTGTCGCAAAGCGATCGCTATTCGAACATGGGTCACATCTCACAACTCACATCCTTACCCTACGGTATAGAGTAAAACAACCACATGCACCAACGACCTTTCATGCTTAGCTGTAAAAGTGTAAAACAACATGCTCATGGACTATCTATGCCCAACCAAATATCGGACGTGACCAAATTCTCTAGCGTACAGCCAAAACCAAAAAAAAACATTCCTACTACCCTCACCTACCGGCGCACAGATTCCAAACTTATAAAAAAATCAACCACTTCCGAGTGCCAGCGAAATCTAAAACAAAAAACCATAAAAATACTGAATAGAAACCACCTTTGCCTTTATTGTCTTTTTTCTTTTCTCATATCCCAATCTCAGTCCTACCTATTCCTTTATCTCAAAGTAGAAACATATCAACAAACTACCAAAGTCTCACACCCCCGTTCTTAGATCTATCAACAGATCGTGTCTATTGTACGCACTACACACAACATTACTTTTCATTTTTTCTTTACTCTCATGCCATCGTTAGTATCTTCAACCTACCAATTGTCCATGTGCCGCCAAACCCTATTATTTCCCTTTGTTCAGACCGATGGTACCTACCCTTATAATAATTTCCATCGATTTTCACAACACAATATGCCTTTGCCTTTATATTGGCATCATCATCTTCCCTTATAATGAGTATTGGTTTATTTTACCTTTCTGTGCTACTCAGATACTCGATTTCAACATTGATCATGGATTTTATTGCTATGCGAACATGGGTGACGTCTCACATCCTTACTCTTCGGTATAGAGTAAAACAGCGACATATACCAACGACCTTTCATGATTAGCTGTAAAAGACTTGCTGATGCACTATCTATGCGCAGTCAAATATCGGACGTGACCAAAATCCTCTATCGTACAGCCAAAAACAAAAAACATTCTCACTACGATCACCTACCGTCCGTCGCACAAATTCCAAACTTATAAAAAAAATCAACCACTTCCAAGCGCCAGCAAATCTAAAACAAAAAAAACCATAACAAATACTCAATAGAAACCACCTTTGCCTTTATTGTCTTTTTTTTCTTTTCTTATATCCCAATCTCAGTCCTACCTATTAACTATATCTCAAAGTAAGTACATATCAACAAACTACCAAAGTCTCTCACCCCCGTTCTAAGATCTATCAACAGATCGTGTCTATTGTTCGCACTACACACAACATTACTTTTCATTTTTTCTTTACTCTCACGCCATCGTAAGTAAAAAAAAATTTTATTCAAAACAACCAAAAAAATTTAATTATTCAAACTGACACTACAAATTTCGAGCAAGCGAGACGGAGTCAGCTATTCAAATTTTCAAAAAAACTAAAACCAACCGACACACACGTTTTACAACGTTGAAAAAGTGCTTCAGAAGAAAAAAAATAAAATGCTTGTGAAATGGTTGGGTTTTCCATCGGAACACAATTCCTGGATATCAACCCAACAATTATTTCACCCACATTACAAGAACCGAAAAAATACTTTGTAATTTTTACGTTTCATTTTAATAAATTTCTATTGCCTGCAAATACCTCAAATATGTATTACTTTATTTTACCTTCCTCTGCAATAAAAACACACAACACAGATACTCGGTTTCAACATTGATCATGGATTTTATTGGTATACGAACATGGGTCACTTCCTTAAAGCGACTTGCTCATACACAATCTATGCCCAACCAAATATCGGACGTGACCAAATTATCTAGCCTACAACCAAAACAAAACAAAAAAAATCCTACTACCCTCACCTCACCCTCAAACAAATTCCAAACATATAAAAAAAAATCAACCACTTCCAAGCGCCAACGAAATCTAAAACAAAAAACCATAAAAAATACTCAATAGAAACCATCTTCCCCCTTTATTGTCTCTATTTTCTTATCTCATATCACAATCTCAGTCCTACCTATTCCTATATCTATCAACAAATTACCAAAATTTCACACCCCCGTTCTAAGATCTATCAACAGATCGTGTCTATTCTTGATTCTTGGCACACACACAACATTACTTTTCATTTTTTTCTTTACTCTCATCCCATCGTAAGGATCTTCAACCTACGTGACTCTAAACGCTATTATCTCCCTTTGATCAGACCGACGGCACCCTTTTGGCTCGCTCAGAATTTTCCCACGCTCATCAGAATTTTCCCAGGCTCAACCGCCCCATTACCTACTTATGTGCAATGCTGCCAGAAAACACGGTGTGGACGAGTCATTAGTGTTGTGGATTAAAGCAATGCTAGTGAATAGAACCGTGATCACGGCGGAGTGTGGACAATATGTTGCCACAGTAGTGAATAAGGGCTGTCCACAAGGTTGCGTTTTATCTCTACTCTATCTCAACTCTCTACTTGTAATGCTCAATGGATCTAACGCTTACACCCAAGCATATGCAGACGACGTCGCCGTTCTCTCGGTTGGTTCCAGCTTACAAGCTGTCTGTTCCCGAGCATAAGCTGCGCTTTATATGATTGACACCTGGTGTGTTAGAAACGGTCTCTCCGTCAATCCTCTTAAAACCGAGGTTGTCCTCTTCACGAGACGTAGAAAATTGACTGGTCTGACCCAAATTACTCTTAAAGGCGTCAAGCTCACCTTCTCAAATGAAGTCAAACATCTCGGAGTAATCCTAGATAACAAACTTCTTTGGTCTTAACATGTCGAGTCTAAGACTACTAAAGCACTGTCAGTCTTCTGGCAATGCAAAGGAGCCTTTGGCAAGACATAGGGCCTTTCACCGAAAATGGTCCCTTGGATCTATACGGCTATAATAAGACCAATTATCTCCTATGCGCCAGATGTTTGGTGGAATAAGCTCTCGCGTAAATACGTTATTACCTCGTTTCGAAACTTCAAAGAACAATTTGTCTTGGTGTTACTGGGCCTTCCCCAGCACACCGGAGCTGCACTCGACGCACTGCTGAATCTTCCTCCCCTTGATACCTACATCATGGGGTGTACTCTCAAGACCATTTCTCGTTTAAAGAGATGTGGTCTCTGGCACAATTCGCACTGGAGCTTTGAGGAACTCGCAATCAGCATATCTTTTGACTCGCGTCTAATGGATATGCCGTCTGACACGATGATCCCAAGGCTCAAACTGCGTCAAAATTACTCAGTCAACTTTCCTTTGGTTCAGGACTGGTTCGCTCCAGAATCTTATCCTGAAAGAACTGTTATCGAATCTTCACAGATGGATCCAAACCGATGAGGGGTCTGGCGCTGGTGCTTTTGTGGAGAACGATCAAATACGACTACACGCCTCTTTAAGATCACACGCATCCGTTTTCCAAGCGGAGGCGTATGCTATCCTAATGGCCTTAAGCCACGTTACGAATAATGGATGGACGGGGAGAAGTATCTGTGTTTTCAGCGACAGCCAAGCTGCTTAAGGCCCTTCTTAACCCTCTTATCACTTCGAAAGTGATTCAGGAATGCAAGAGCTCTCTGAATGCGATCGGAAGATTAAATTCCTTGAGACTTATATGGGTTGATGAAAATGAGATCGCCGATGAATTTGCTAGGCAAGGATCTCAGACAGCTTTCTCAGGATCTAAACCGTGCGTCGCTAGGTCTGCCAGCTTCCTTAGTTAGGGCTTCAATCAACGATTGGATCGGTGAAGAGCACAACCGTAGATGGCATGCCTCCATTGGATGCAGACAGACTAAACGTATGCTCCCCAACGTAAATAAGAAGACTGCAACATTTTTGCTATTTCGTAGTAGAAAAGACTGTAAAAAGCTTATTGGCATTGCCAGCGGGCAATTCTCTTTTACCAAGCGTTTAAACGTGTTAGGCTTAAGTGATATCACACTCTGTGAATCTTGTGGAGAAGATGAAAACACCTCAGAGCACTTCCTCTGTGAATATCCTGCTTTTTCTCGCATGAGGTTACAGATACTCGGCACAGGTATGGTGAGAGCTGGTAACTTAGGCTCCTTATCATGGCAGCGTCTTTTGGCTTTTCTCAGAACATCTGGAAAGCTATAACAAGTAGAAGGTTGCTAACTGGTAGTACAATGAACCGGTATTTAGGTGTGTGAGTGCTCCAGCTGGTATTTTAAAAACGTCCAACAGAAAAAATAAAATCCAATCGAGAGCTTTCCAGTAACTTCGCACATCAAGAGCTGTCCAGTAGTTTGTTGTAAAGCATTCCCCTTCTTGTATATTTCTTTTTTCTCAAAGTTTAGAATGTTTTTCTGACCATCCAAAACATTCTGATATGCCTCAAGTCTTTCGAGAACATTCAATTGTTCCTTCTTTTGTTCGTTTCGTTGTTCTTCAATCAGCTTATTTTGTTAGTTTTGTTGCTCGTCAACTAGCTTCTTTTGTTCGTTTCGTTGTGCTTCAAGATTCAAGTTGATCCAGAACATTCAGCTGTTCCTTCTTTTGCTCGTTTCGCTGTTCTAACAAAAGCTTCATCATACTTGAAAAATCGACATTTATACTTACTTCATCTTCCTCAGCTTCTAATTCAAAAACAACGTTACGTCTTCCCCTTGCTGTTCCAAATAGGTGAGCAAGCGCAGGACGAGCTCATTTTTCGATCCCGCTCTAGAAAGATTTAGCTTACCTAGCTCACTTTTAAGCTCAACGCAGTTAAGCTCTTCCAACAACTTACTCATTTTCACTGTTTTTTTTTCTTTCTTTTTTGCACTTTACTAATCAAACTCGTTCTTTTTATCAAATAAGTTTTATTTACACTTCTGAGACCAATGTACCGGCGCGGCGCTTAGTTCGAAATAATAAAACTTTGCTTTCACTTTAATTCTACTACTTTTGTTCGATATCAACTTTTATTCAATAATAAATCACTCTAATCCTTACACAATCACTTTTCAATCAAAACTGACCCTCTGGTCACATTAGCAGCCTCTTTATATAGTAAACCATATCCAATCGAGAGCTTTCCAGCAATTTCGTACATCGAGAGCTGTCCAGTAGTTTGCTGTAAAGCATTCCCCTCCAGGTATATTTCTACACACACACACACACACACTCACAAGTAAAGCCCTTCATTAGATTGTACATTATACTGATGCCACTTTCTGGTCTCGGTTGAACGGAATTCCTTAGGGAATTTGTCTTAAATGTTGGGTTTACATTACAGTAGGTACATTACTGCTTTTGTCGCCCTTACAGCGCCGCGCCGTCTCGTTGAAAATCAACGTTTTCCTTATATAACAGTCTTTCACTTTTTTTTAATCATTAATCATTATTCGATAGGCCAAACAGTTCACTTTTACAGTTGCTTCAACCTCATTTTCAAAAAATAAGGTCCAATGATCGCGCCAGATTAAAAACCACAAAAAACAGTCGAAGGTTAGAGATGCAGAGACAGTTCAACAATAACTTATGAGTTTTCCGGCACCTAAATTATACCATTCTTCTGTGCTGAGGTTGTATCATAAAAACCCTACCACTGGTGAGGGTATAAGGCATGAACGTAATAAATTAAATCAAGTAAAGACAAAATAACTTGCTTCTTCGCAATCTTAATCGTAAGTCTCCGACGGCGACGAGAGTATGGACTTCCATCACTCAAGATGATTTTTCTATAGTACTTGATGAGAGGACGACGCGACGTTGTTGATGGTCTTCAGTTCTTGTATTAACCAAGCATTGAAAGTTTCCCCAATACAGCTGGCTCACGCAAAAATATAAGGTGTGTTTTTGTCGCAACTCAGCAATCCTCAAAAAAGGATTTTTTATACAAATGAGTTTACTACCGGAGGACTTGCCAATTCTTCGCAAAAGGCGGATGTCAGAATTCTACATTTGTATCACCCAAATAAGTTAGTCATTATTTTGTTTGCGTTTATGGGTGGCGTTGATTAAATATTGATTATACATACATATATACTTCTCTGCCCCTTATATTTAAATGATTTACTTGACTCAAGTCAAATTAATTTCTTGAATTATAAACATGGCAACCTAAAGGGTATGGTACGTTTCGTCATTTTTATCTCGTTTATTGTTGTTTCGCCCAAGTTGTATCGCAATTGGTTGTTTCGCATTTTGTTGTTAAATTTTTCGTTTGTTTCGTCTATCTATATTTCGATATTTCTCGCTTCGCTTTGCATTCGTTTCGTTTAAAGATTATTTAGCCTTTTATTACTTTATATTTGGCTCGTTTCGCTTTCTATTGTTTCGTTTTTCGATCAGTTCGCTTTTGTTTATATAGATTTTGATTATATTTCGCCATCGTTTGATTGGTATTTTAATTTTTGTGGATGAAAAAAGAGGCTAGAGGCAGGGGCGTAGCGAGGCTCCAAGCCATGGGGGGGTGAATTTTAATGAAATGCCGACTAGTCTTCAGAATTTGCCGACTGCATCAAAAAATAAATCTATATACATATATATAAAATAGGATGTATGTATGTTTGTATTTATGTCCGTTATAGACTGGTTTCTTATGAGATTTTCAGGGTAGACATAGTTCAAACCAGAGATGGTTCCTTTCAAGGTTTTATCTCCATACTCCCACAGGGACGGGGTTGGGAACGGAAACCTAGAAACTACTGAACAGATTTCAAAAATTCTTTCGCCATTGCGATGTCACATAATCCCACAGTGAAAAAACTTATATTTTATACCCATATTCCTACGGAAGCGGAAGAACGAGAAAGGGAACCTTAAAACTACAGACTCGAGCAACACCGGGTGGCTCAGCTAATAAATAAATAAAACTATTTAAAAACGTAAAAGTGTTCATTTCACAGAAATTCATTTATTTACATAAAAAATCAGTTTATAATTACAATGTACCTAACGATATAACAACAAAAAAAATTAAAAGTATTTATAAGAAATAATATTACATTATAGTATTTTGGTCATATTCTTTGAAAAAAAAGTTCATCAATTGGAATTTAAACTCCAACTCTCCGGTGTTTTAATAATGCCCATTTGTTGACGACCTCACTAGGTTGAATATTATCAACAACATCCCTTGAGGAATACAGAAGCATTAATGAATTTAGCCTATCATTACCCATCGTCGTACGCAAATAATTAAGAACTATTTTAAGTTTACTAAATGACCGCTCACAAGAAGCCGACGTCACAGGAGCAGTTAACATGTAGCAAACTAGTTTAAAGGCTAACGGAATCACATATCTTAATTTGAATACCTCTTTGACAATATCATCGAAATTTGAGCATTTCTCACAAGTAAAAAGAAGAATTTGCAGTTCCGATAAATAGCAGTCCACATCTTCTTTAAAAAAAAATGGATCTAATTCTATGATAGATTTGACTAGTTCTATGTTGGCATTTGCTCTGGAAGCGGGTATTTTAAAAATTTTTAAGAAAGGTTCAAAAATGGTAAAATTATCTGTTAGATTATCTTTAACGTGCGAAATAAAAGTTTGAAGAACCGTTTTGAACTCTTTTCTATAAAATGTTTCTAGATCAAACACAAAAGCAGTTTCAGAATTTTCATCAATTCTCTTTGGTAACCGACGCGTTCTATGATGTTTTAAAAAATCGTTTTCGGGACTTATCTTTAGTTTTTCAGCAAATGAAGAAGAACTTTTTATCAAAGCATTTAATTGAATGTCATCATCGTTCATTTCTTGAAATAACTCCAATGTGCTTCGAATCAGTAATGAAGCGTCAAAAACGTTTAACTCTTCCGCCTCTAGACTTTCGGTCAAATTTTTAACTTTAAACATGACATTTTTGCAAAAATACAACGAACTAATAAAATCAAAATCTAAGATTTTTTTCAAAAGTCCAGAAGCAGAGGTACGATTATTGTTATCAAAAGAACTGGCATCGCTTTTTATTCCTTCTAAAGCATTTACAATGCCTTCAAAGGATATCCACACAGCTTTTACTGTTTCAGCTCTAGCAGTCCATCGAGTTTTTGACAAATTTTTCAATTGCAAGGAGTTTTCAATGCTTTTGAATTTTTCTTGCATACACTGAAAACGTTTTGTACTACCATAGAAAAAAACAAACAATGCTTCCAAAGTATTAAAAAACTCTTTGATCAGCACGCTTGAATTGCATGCTGTTTCAACGAAAACATTTATACGATGCGCTTGACATGGAATGTACGGGATTTTCTTACCACATTTTTCTGACAATTTTCTCTGGGTACCATTATACTTCCCGGACATATTTTTGGCAAAGTCATAGGATTGAAATACAATATTCATCACAGAAATACCTATTGATTGAAGTGTAGATATGATTTTTTGTGCCAACTCTTCTCCAGTCTTCTTTGTTAAAACGACATCCATTTCCAAAAGGCGTTCAATAGGAACAGGTTTCTCTTCGGTTTGGACTAAGTATCGAATGTTGACAGCAAGTCGATCTTGATGCGATGAGTCAGGGGTTGTGTCAACCATTACAGAAAAAATACCAGCTTTATTGATCTCATTCACGATGATTTTTTGAGTTGTAGTACCCAAGAGATCAATAAATTCATTTTGGGTAGTCGGACTAAGATACGTCACACCTCGCGGCCTTTTTGAAGACCCGTCCAACCACTTTTTCATTAATGGGCAATGTCGTGAAATCAGTAAAGTGATTTGTCGAAAATTTCCATCGTCCTCATCGGACTCCTTATGACCACGAAAAGGTAATCCCTGCCTTCCCAAAGTTTTCGCAACATCAACTAAAATTTGCAGCACTTTTAAATGGTACGCATTTTCTTGTTCTTTTTGAATGCTTTGCTGTCTTTCAGCTTTGTCCAGCAAAACGTTGACGTGAGCTTTTCCATTAACAAAATTGCAATAATCAAGTAAAGCCGCCTGATGTGATTCAGAAATGAAATGTTGAACCAATTTTCCTTCTTTTTGTGTACCGCGACTCTTCATTTTGTGCCACTGACGAACACCCACCGATACCCATTCCGGATTAGCAAATTGTCTTTGAATCCCTTCTGGGAATAAAATGCAAACAAAGCAAAATGCAGCATCTTTGTAAGGACTGTATTCCAAAAAAGAATAATCAGAATACCATGTTGGGTTGAATCGGCAATGTTTGTATGAAGGTATATCTGCATTGGTTGGAAAAATGTCAAGCTTCGGCTGGTATGGCCCAAGAGAACATAGAAACTTACGTTCATTGGCTGTCGAAATTTTTTTCCGTTTACCAGGGTCACGGTCTATTAAAACCTCACTTCCAACATGAATGTAATGTGTTTTATTTCGTTCTAGTTTGTCTTCATTTTTTGCAATTTCCAAAAGATCATAGCTTTCTTTGTGGATGCATGTGAAACAATCAATTATATCGGCAAAAAACTCGGCAATATTTGGCACATCTTTGTTCTTCAGGTTGTCCAAGATCTGATTGACTCGATCAAAATTTGTCATAAATTCTCCAACTTTGCCAGCAAACGAAACCCAATTAGGAAGATCAATTTCAACCTTATTGGGCAATGAACTCGAATTTATTTGGGACAAAATTGCCGATTGTGAAGCAGAAGACGTTGATGTTTCTGAAGTTGACGCTTGCGATGGTGATGCTTGTGATGTTGTTGATTGGGAAATTGATGCTTGGGAAGTTGATGTTTGGGAGGTTGATGCTTGGGAAGTTGATGGTTGCGGAGAAATTTGAATTTCAACAATGTTTTCAAGTAAAGCTGGTGAACGAAATTCGGCTGGTTTTTCTTTTGCAGCAGAAACTTCAGGATGAGTTAAAGGCTTAGGTTGAACCACATTACGACATGATGATGATGACGGGACTAGAGCTGTAAAAGTAACGATAAAATTACTACCCGTAAGTATACGTTACTTTTGATCTGAGTACTCGGTATAAAAATGTCGTTACTTTCGTTACTTTCGTTACTTTTTGAAAAGCTGGTATTGGTGTTTAAAAAAGTACTTTTTATGGCGAAATCTCAAAAAAAAAAATAGTATATTTAGCTGTGTAGTTGTTTTTTTTTTGGTTGAGATCACTCGAGTCGGCATGGCAGTCGGGAAATCTACTTTGTTTTTCTACCTTAATTTGCCGACTTGTTATTTTTTTTTTGCCAAAAAACGACTGTCACGAACACTTCAATTCGTGTCTTTTTGGTTGAGATCACTCGAGTCGGCATGGCAGTCGGGAAATCTACTTTGTTTTTCTACCTTAATTTGCCGACTTGTTATTTTTTTTTTTTTGCCAAAAAACGACTGTCACAAACACTTCCATTCGTGTCTTTTTGGTTGAGATCACTCGAGTCGGCATGGCAATCGGAAAATCTACTTTGTTTTTCTAACTTAATTTGCCGATTTGTTATTTTTTTGGCAACAAATCCACTGTCACAAACACTTCCATTCGTGTCTTTTTGGTTGAGTTGACTTAACTCGACAAGTTTTTCTTCCTCGATTTGCCGACTCGGAAAAATCACACCCCCCCCTCGCTACGCCCCTGGCTAGAATCGGAAAAATCACACCCCCCCCCTCGCTACGCCCCTGGCTAGAGGTGTAAAAATTCGCGCGAATTTTTACACCTCTAGCCTCTTTTTTCATCCACAAAAATTAAAATACCAATCAAACGATGGCGAAACAATCCAAAATTGAACTGTATACCGGTTTTTTTGGTATTTTAACAGTTTGCTTAGCTTCTCATCAAACTTTATTGAAAATTGATTAGAACTTTCAAAGATATATCATATTTTAGAAGCATTTTCAGAACCAATTAGTCAGAAATAATATCAAATTTCGAAATATTTATTAAATTTCTGAAAAACCGAACCGCGCGATTTCACAAGCAATAATAATCTGATAATGAGCGAATTAATTGAATATCAAAACAATAGATTACCGTAGAGACAAAATGCGAAAAAACAGTTATCGAGATAAATAAAGTCTAAATAATCATTTGTAAGTTCAATGGAAATGCGAAAAAATGGTAAGCGAGATAAGAAATGCAAAGTAAGTGTGCAGCGAAATGATTGAAAATCCAAGTAACAGAAAAACAAAACAGGCAATGCGAAGTAAACAAAAATAATTGTGTCAAAAACAAAATAATAGAATGCGTAATAAAATGTGCGAATCAATAGGCACCCCAACCTAAAGCCTCATGTTCCTGAAGTATACACCTTTCTTCTAGTTTTTCAAATGCATTTGTTTCTGCAAACAGTGATGCTCTTTTTATTGCGAATTAAAACAGAAAGAAAGCGTATTGAACTGAGAAAAGCACCAATCACTGAAACATGCCAAAAAGTAACTTAACTAAGCCCTTCTTACAAATCTGCAGAGAGCGTTGACAAAAGAGGGAGTACTAAGTAACAGCAAAGTAATAATGAATGAGGGAATATTAGTCGCCGAATGAACATGTGAATCATTGAATTCGTTTCATGAAACGTGACTAGTCCTTGATTCCATGAATTTAAATGAAGCCACCGCGTTTGTTTAATATGCCAACCAATAAGATTCTTAATTTGTCTTTGGATCATAAAATGAAATAAGGGGTTGGTGGTCTAAAGGAAATTCAAAGAAACTTTTGTACCTCCAATACTCTTAAAGTCTATAACATAAGTTATTATGAAAAAATCAAATATCAATATGTACTTACTTTCAAGTGGACAAATGCTTGGGGCACTTAAATCTTAAAACGCACGTTCACTTGTTTCGAGGGGGTTCTTTGCATTTATTTTGGTTACACCACGATCGGAAATCGTAATTGATGGTTAGTTGTCGACCAGACTTTTATTTGTGCACAAAATGCCATTAGTATCAAAGTTTTTAGAGGCATTAGAAATCATTTTATTGATTATGCAAACATGGAAACAGTCTTGCAACATTTTGTTTTTTTACTAAACCGTAAATGATTGAGATTTGAGACCATTGAAGTCTCATTTAGGTTTCAATTGCCTAAAAGATATTAAGAAATTGCACTCCGCTCTTGTTTTTTTATGATTTATCATCTGCCTTTCTATAACAATTTGTGTAGGGTTTAGTTTGTATAGGGCCAATTATTGGCATTAATCAATTCTTTTTACTTTTACTTTTTCATTTTTATGGTTTATGTGTGCAGTACCGTGTCATGATAGCTTAATAATGATCATTGAAATCAAAAAATGCTGGTTGTTACTCCATAATAGCATTACTGCAGCCGTAGCTGAATGAAAAGAATTTTTCAAATAAGCTTAGTCTAATGGAAGAAGGAGTTTCTTTAAAAGATTTTTTTAAACGGAAAGCAATAGAAAGGTTGTTTCAATCTGAGTTTTTAGCTGACAACTGAATCTACTTTGACAGAATCTAAATGTGTAAAAATTTGTACAAAAACAGAAAAGTAAGTTCTTCCTTCTTAATTGTTGATTTATTCCAATCAACTCCAAATAAAAACACTGATAATTCTGTGTAATCTTTTATTATTCTCTTCTTTTTTGTACGTTGTCCAACATTGTAAACACAACACCGGTACAGCGTCTTCCCTTCAGCTTTTTCTATCACAGAAATTGGCAGAGTTACTTTCCTTTTCACCCCGGCCCTCCTCGATGATTGACGTCATCACAAGTTGCTTTAAATATCACACTTGGGTAGCAAATTATTCAAATAAATGTCTGGAATAGGCCTCTCTCTATGATGTACTTTAATGTTCGTTGGTGTACACAATACACATACTGTGACTTGGAATACTTCAGTGACTCCAGTTGGACATCTAACCTTCGTTTCCGTTCCTTTGAGCAAATCTTCAATCATCCGAACATACAGGGTCTCTAACTCCTTGTTGTCTGAAGACCACCCGTCCAAAACTTTTCCCTTTTTTCGAAGTTTTTGCCTGTTTCACTTATTTCTTCGACTATGATGTCTAGAATTTTCGATAAGTTATTAAATCCAGCTTCTGGAAAGTGCTCTCGAGGAAACAATTCATTTAATATGCCATCACAATACTGTCGCCACCAGTCGCCACTCGCCAGTCGCCACCACAAAAAGCTGTCGTTGAGCATCAATAATGAACTGCGGCGAACGCGAAAACCTCTTTCAACTCCCGATACATTTCCTACCTGCACAGTGCTTCTTGTTCTCTTTTTTGGCGCAGCTTCTATATTCCAATCCGATCGATGTAAGTCTTTTGATCTCTTCTATTTGAATTGTACTTTGATCATGCTTTGAAAGCGATTTCCTTGCATAACCAATTTAAAAGGCATCCAAGAGTCACAACGCTTCGAAAATTGTCAGCAAAGGTGGTATGCAGCATAGATGATAACGATACTGTTTTTAACCAGATTAGTTCCATTGTAGAACATCTTTTTGTTTGTCCTTACCCAAGCAAAATGGGCCATGTTTCCTGTGCATGGACTCCGTCACATTTAAGACAGCTATCATTTCGCATTGAAAGCGAAGTTACATTAAAAAAATCTTTCAATCATATCCTCGATGATAGACGATTAGACGATAGGTAATCGTCTTCAAAGTTTAGGAATCCAAGCCCTGAATTCCGCGTTTCGTTTTTTGGGCTCACAAAATGTCTGCTCGCCTCCTTCATCATGTCGTTCAAGTTTGAAACTTCGATCGATTATGATATCTGATACTGGTCACTTGTTTCGTGAAAATTAAAAAACTGTACCTGTTGTCCCAAGAAATGATACAGCTTTATTCTGCCAGTATAAATATCCAAGTGATTTTATTTCTGAGGAAAAGATACGCTATAGTTACAATATTTCGTATTATTATATACTTACAATTGGTAGAAAATAATAAAAAAAAGGCATAAAAGTAAATTCTTGGAGACAACTATGAACTAACCTTAAATGTGGTTCTGAAGAAAATGGCGAATTTAGTAATTCACATGTTGAAATTCATTACAAGATTAGGCTCTCTTTTCTTTTAGAACGAGACAAACGGATTATTTACAAAAAGGGAAATAATTATTTAGGTGATGCCAAATAGCAATTAAATGTGTAACTTTTAAAAAGGGTAACAATTGAATACTAGATGGCGATATTAAATTTCGACTAATTTTCTTTGACTCGATGACATTCCCGGGGCCGTCTGAAATCTAGATTCTAGGTTGAAGACTGTAAGTCCAGAATAGCGAGTTTCCCAACCGATCTCTTGGCTTTGATTGTTCCGTTGGACAGCTTAACGTCAGCCATTCGGATAACTCCATCAGGGCCCGGATAAACCTTAATGACACGGCCTAGACTCCAGGATGAGCGTACGTCATTAGGTTCGATGACAATGACTATGTCATCTATCTGAACTGGCCTTGTAACTGCAAACCATTTAGAGCGCCTTGTTATGACTGGTAGGTACTCGGTGTACCAACGCTTCGTTAGCTCTGACATCAAGTGTTGAGATCGGCGGGAATAAAGTTTGCTGCAAAAATCGTTTTCTCGAAAAAGTCCAGGTGCGGTAAAATCCCGATCATCGTCTCCAAAGAGCATTGAATTAGGGGTTAAAAGTTTTGGATCTTCCGGATCAACTGGGATGTGAGTGAGTGGACGTCGATTTATCTGACCCTGAGCCTCCATAAGCGCATTTCGTAGAACATCCTCTCTGGGAACCAGACTTTTGAGAGTAAAGCCTATACTCCTTTTGATCGACTGGATAAGTTTTTCCCACGCTCCTCCCATCCAAGGAGAGTATGCGGGAATGAAGCGCCACAAAACTCCCTCATATTTCGAAGAGTATTCGCAAAGGGAAGTCTCCATTTCCTTAACATCTTTATCCAGTTGGTTTTTTGTGCCGATGAAATTAAGGCCATTGTCGCTGTAGAAACACCTCGTCACGACCCGATTGATGAGGAAACGCCTGACTGCCATAGTGCACTGATCCAAACTCAGATCGTTCAGCAACTCTATTTGCACTGCTCTGAATGTGAGGCATGTAAAAATCATGCCATAGCGTTTTACTGAACCCCGACCAAACCTCACCAGCATTGGCCCAAAACAATCGACTCCAACGTGAGTATAGGGTTTAGAGTCAAAGGCTAAACGAGCTTCGGGGAGCTGGCCCATCAAAGGCATGACCACCTTGGCTCTTAGGCGCTTACACATAAAACATGCTCTCCGCACTCTCTCAACAGCTCCTCGAATGCTTACTATCCAAGCGCTCTCCCGTATGTCAGATATGACCGAAGCAGTCCCCATGTGACAGTTCCTTTGATGGTAGTGCTCGATGAATAAATCGACCAAGGGGTGTTTCTTGGGAAGTATTGCTTAGTTGCGCGACGCGTATGAGCAGTTAGCCTTTTGGGCTCTTGACCGTAACCGCATTGTACCATCCTCATCTAGAAAAGGAGATAGGCAAAGAATTGTACTTGAAAGAGATACTTTACCACACGAACTTAGCGAAGCGATGTCACCCGCGAAAGATTCCCGCTGAATTTTCCTGAAAAACCAATTTTCCGCTTGATGAAACTCAGAAGGCGTGATGAAAACTTCTTTGTCAGTGGGCTTTTTCTGAAGAATGTGTTTGAAACGTAGAAGAAAGGCAATCACTCTAACTGAAGAGGACCATCTGGCTCGAAACCTCGCAGACAGCATCTCCTGCACTCCGTAAAAATGTTCTTCATTGGACTTGTTCGCATGGTGCAACATTCTATGCATGTTGATTTCATTCTCAAGAACGGGCTTCGCAGCATAAGGTGCAATTGGCCATTGGTCTAAAGGTTGTTTTAGAAATTCTGGGCCCCTGAACCATCTTGTGACTTGACTTTCTATTGATGTTTCGAATCGTTTCGTGCCGTCATCGGCAACGTTGTGCTGAGAACCAATGTGGAACCATTGACGAGATGAGGTGGAGTCCAGAATTTCACCAACTCGAGTTGCGACAAAGGACGGCAATTTGTTGTTGTAGTTGATCCATGCGAGCACTGTCTTAGAATCCGTTAGGAACAGTGTCTCATCTATGCGTATTGTGTGGGACTCCTTAATTGTTGCTGCTACTCGAACTCCAAGCACCGCTGCCTGCAGCTCCAAGCGTGGAATAGACAGCTGCTTGACAGGAGCGACCTTGGCCTTTGCCATAACTTGAGCAATTTCGACCTCGTAACCAAAAACAAATCGGAAGTAAGCTACTGCCGCAAAGGCCTTCTCCGACGCGTCCACGAATACTATTAAACTCACTCTTGAGACGTCAGGATTCCCGGATACGTATCGGCGGGGAATTTTGATGTTTTCAATGAGTTTCAGTTGCGTAATGAAAACAAGCCAAGGGTCTCTCAAATGGGGAGGTAACGGCTCATCCCAATCATACCCTTCCCTCCAAACGTCCTGAAGTATGATGCGTCCCCGGATTATAAATAAGGAAATAATACCCAATGGATCAAATATTTTCATAACGGTCTTCAGCATCATCCGTTTCGTCACTACTGAGCCTTCAGAGAGCATCACTTCCATAACCTCATCTTTCGCAAGCTTATATGAAAAATGATCCGAAGAAGGGTGCCAAAACATTCCTAAGACTTTGGAAACTAAAGACTCACTTTCGTTGGGGTTAATGCTTACTAGCTTGTCGTTGACGTAATCATTTGGCAGTTGGCTTAACAGATCTTGACTGTTGGACTGTATGCCAACAAGATCGAAATTCATCGAGTGGCAGATACGAATGGCGTCCTTCGTAACAGCAGTGGCTTCCTCGGCAGAGTTATGGCTGTTAAAATAATCATCGACGTAAGTACGATTGACCAAACCATCCACAGCAGCAGGACACTCGTCTTTAAAAAGATTCGCATGATGATTTTTTACATACTGTGCGCTCGTTGGGGAGCACCTGGGACCAAACATCATCACCTCCATGATGTAAACAGTCGGTTTCTTTGCGCTGTCTCCCTCTCGCCATAAGATGCGTTGACACTGTTGATCCTCAGCTTTTATACGGATCCTGTGAAACATCTCACGTACATCTCCGTTTACGGCTACTTGACGCTCGCGAAACTTAAAGATGCCAGCGTGTAGTGGGACTAAGTTGTCTGGGCCCTTCATCAGATAGGTATTGAGAGACACTCCGTTGACTCTGGCGGCTACATCGGCTACACAGCGGGGTTTTGGTGGAAATTTGTTGGGATTGACGACTATAAATGTTGGTGTGTACCAAATGCGCGGCCATTTTCTTTCTAAATCCTCTCGTGTGGCAACTCTGGCATAGCCTTTAGAGAGTAGGTCTCGAAAATATTTGTTTTGCCATTCCAACAAGTGAGGTTTATTCTTTAGAGACTTCTCCAAACCAAGAAGGCGTTTAAAAGCCATTGCATAGCTATCGGGTAATCTCACATCATCTGCATTCCATAAAAGGCCAATTTCGTATTCCCTGCCAACCAATTTTATCGTTCGTTCCATCAAATCGAGGGATCGAGTTACTTCTCGAGTGAGTAATTCACCCTTTGGCGGCATCACCCCAAACTCTTCCGTCGTGAAGTGACATCGAACAAGATCGTGAAGGTCTGATTCCCCCCGAATAGCATCGTGAAACAGAAGATGCATGCTTGGTTTGGATACCTGATGCACACAGGCCACCTTCATAGATGGAGCTGACTTGCCGTAAACGATCCACCCTAGCAGAGTCTTTAGAGCATGTGGTTCTTCATCCTTCCCATGGCGCTGACCGTGGCCTAAAAGGAACTTCGCTTGATCTAAACCGAGCAACATTTTCGGACGAGCGTTTGTCAGGTCAGTTAATGGAAGTCCTCTTAGATGCGGATATAAACTTTTCAAGTATGCCACATCAATTGACTGGCTGGCTAGACCTAAATCTTTGATTGTATAAACATTTTTTAAACCATACCTCTTACGTCCATTAACATCCGAAACACTCAAAGACGTGCGCCTAGAATCCTCAACTCGAGACACCCCTTTCGTCCACTGAAGAGTGAGCTGCTCAGAATGTCCGACTAGCCCGAGGTCATTAAAAAGCTCTTCCTCAATCATTGACAATGAGGATCCGTCGTCCAAAAAGGCGAATGTGTCCAAAAACAAATCTCCCTTGCCGTAAACACGAATCGGCACTATTTTGAACATGATTGTCGAATCGGTTCTGACATGAGAAGAGTGAATATGGGGCTGCGGGACGAATGGAACTGCAGCTGAGCTTAGACCAGGGCTACATATGCTAGGATACACATGCAAAAGCGGATGATGTCGACGCTTGCAACCATCTGTCCCACAAGATCGTTTTTTGAAACAAAGTTTCCATTGATGTCTTGATGGATCTAAACAGGAGAAGCAGATTGAATTATCTCTGGCAAACGTCTGCCTTTCATCCGGAGTCAAAGCTAGAAATTCACTACATTGTGGTAAAAAATGTTGTGCCCTTTTGCATTTGCAACATAAAGTGGTTGACCCAGAAGAAACAGCGGTTTGATGAAAAAGTACGCGAGAATTTTTATTGATAACATTCGAATTCAATCTTCTTTGGACCGGAACAATCCCCTGTGTTGACAGCTCTGGTGGTAAATCCAAAACCCTGTCTGTTAAAAAGTCAGCAAAGTGCTCAAAATTAGCCCTTGGCAAAGCCACCTTCCTCTTCTGCCAATCGTGGTAAAGGCTCGCTCCTAACTTCGAGGCTAGATTTGTCAAAACGTAGCCATTATTGAGATCTTCTGTCCTGTTGATTGATTTGACGTCTGCAACAAAACCCTTCAGCTTAACAGCCCACAAACGGAGCTTAGGATCGCTCCTCGATGTGAGTTTCGGCAGATTCAATAGATCTGAGGTTAAATCGTGAACTAGTACATCGTAGCGGCCGAACATCGTCCGGAGCAAATCCATTATAGCGTCAGCATCTGATGAATATTTAAGGCGATCGCTAACGAGCTGGTAGGCCTCTCCCTTTAAAGCTTTCCTTAAACGAGCAACGTTTTCCTTAGCGTTGTATCTCCCCTCGATAGTGGTTGACTTATAGACCTCCTCGAAGTATGGCCATTCTCGCTTGTTTTCTCCCGAAAAGGTTGGCAGCTCCTGTACATTATTACGATTTAAAATCGTAAGGAGATTTGCCATGTCCTGGTCCCGAATAGAAGTTTCACTAGCGCCGGAATGTGAAGCGGACATTTCTTCCGCTGAAGTAGGCAACTTTGATTTTATACCTGATGCTTCTCGTAACGGAGTAGACTGGCTCTGAGCAATAGTGCTGTTCAGGAGAGCCTGATGGTTAGCTTGGATTTTTTTTATTATTTCCAGCTTGGCGGCACTTGGAGCAGTCGAGCAGGACTTTATATTAGGCTTAGAAACTAAATTTGTTCTAACCAAGGAGGCCTGAGATAATTTCAGCTTGGTCTCAGCAAGTTCAGCTCGTAATGCTGAAAGCTCCTTGTCTCTTTGCGCTACCGTGGCTTGGGCCACTGCAGCAGCCTCTATAATAAGATCGACTTGATCTTCTAAATCTTCACCGACAACTGCGGTTGGCGGTTGCGGAGAATTTCTGTGCGTCGACAACGCCCTCGAAACATCGACATCTTCGCGAAAAACACAATCTACCTCCTCGCAAAACCACGGAGTCATTGTGTCGAACTTGTCGGCTTCAAAATTGTGGCAACTATAATGCCACCAGCGTTTGCATTTGTCGCAAGACACCATAAATTCATCATCTGGACTTACACATCCCAAAGCAGAACAACTGTGTGGTCCTTGAGCTTCCATGGCAAAGATTAAAACCCGATATCAGATAATCAAACGCAAATGAAGTTAGCAATTAAATAAAATTATGTTGTCCCAAGAAATGATACAGCTTTATTCTGCCAGTATAAATATCCAAGTGATTTTATTTCTGAGGAAAAGATACGCTATAGTTACAATATTTCGTATTATTATATACTTACAATTGGTAGAAAATAATAAAAAAAAGGCATAAAAGTAAATTCTTGGAGACAACTATGAACTAACCTTAAATGTGGTTCTGAAGAAAATGGCGAATTTAGTAATTCACATGTTGAAATTCATTACAAGATTAGGCTCTCTTTTCTTTTAGAACGAGACAAAGGGATTATTTACAAAAAGGGAAATAATTATTTAGGTGATGCCAAATAGCAATTAAATGTGTAACTTTTAAAAAGGGTAACAATTGAATACTAGATGGCGATATTAAATTTCGACTAATTTTCTTTGACTCGATGACAGTAC
This sequence comes from Melanostoma scalare, assembly GCA_949752695.1. NCBI lineage: Eukaryota > Metazoa > Arthropoda > Insecta > Diptera > Syrphidae > Melanostoma > Melanostoma scalare. The sequence goes on from OX456984.1 coordinate 89,655,665, forward strand.
CACATCTACATCAGCTGTCTGGTGTCTGAATATTCATTTTCGTTTTTTAATAGGTAGGTAGGTATGTGTTCACAGGAAATATCCGATAGATTTGTTTGCGTCCCGGCATTGTATGAAAAGTCCTTTATAATAAAGAACATAATAGTACGATTAGTTTACAGTGTCAGCTTGAGGTATTCCTCCATAACAAGCTGCAAGTAGTTTTCAGTACAATTGTCAAAATTATTTCAAATTCCACAAACAAATGATTGCTTATTGAGTCTTAACTTATTTCGCATTAATAAGCATAACAACCAACATGTTGAAACAATTCCAACTTTTGCACGGAGAGAATTGTCAATAAAGTGTCACGCCATTTGTTATTCCACATGCACTGTCCAGAAGAACTTGTGTAGAAAAAAACAAATTCTTGCTAACGAAGAACCTGATCAAAGGCCCGCAACTAATTACCAAGTCAGAACCACCTATTACGCTGTCAACAAAACTTCAACATTTAAAACCTATTCCGTCTCCTCTATCACACAAAGAAAGAACACAAAATGCAACCTCCCAAAACTGAAGAAACCAAAGTTATTAATATAACGTCTCCTCACTATAGCGAATAAAACACTCGCCATGAAAACTATCAACAACTTGTCACTGGTCGGTGACATTTGTCGGAGGCCAAACGAGGTCTCATCAATAAACTCCTAACCATTCAAGCACATATAAATGTACAATGTACATCATGTACCTACCGTACTTCTACCAATACGATCTCTGTGTCGTAGCCGACAGGCAAATCAGTTCTTTGTTATGCCCCACTAGGCGTTACTCAGGGCGTTTTTCTTCAGAAAAATACCGAAACGATTACACACATAGGTATTGATCGAACAAGTTTACAATCTGTGGTAGGAGCAAGAATAATAAAAGAAAGAAGAAGCTTTCCGACATTCCTTTGCGGTTTATTTATGGATGCATCTCAGTTTTCCAGAGATTCTCTTTGGATGTAAGTAAATTTATTCCGGATGACGCCGGCCGGCGACTATGAAGCTCAACCTACGTTTAGAAGACAAGGTGAAATTTCCTTTAATTACTGCATGTCTGCTTTACATAAACTCGATTCGATGATGAAATGAAGTCGCACAAAGCATTGAAACTACGGTTTGTTATGTTGTTCCACATCCACATTTGTAATCACCCATCACCATGACAGGTTGCGTGAATTGTTTACTAAATTGAATGTTCAGGAAGAGGATGATGAACTTTTTCATCGAATTTTTAATTAGAAGTTGTCTGCTTTGCCTTGTGTATTTACACATTGACAATTTCATCAAACGACTTAGGTTACATGTCACTAGATCCCATATGTCAATTGCATTCTCTAAAGAGGATGTAACAAAGACGAAAAAAAACCTCTTGGGGATCCAATTCTGATCAGGTTTGGTATTTGTTTTGCCCGCTTATGTATGACATCTGCTCTCTCGTAGATACTGTCACTGACACACGTCAACATTTATTCACACACGAATGCGGATAGAGGCCTTAGAGTCTAAGGCTTAGACCCAATCGGAACATGGCAATCAATTCCTTTATATATTTTTTTTTTTTTTTCGTTTGACTTTCATACTTCACAGGCCTTTGTTGTTAGACACACATTTTTGGATCATCATTGTAAAATGGATATCGTTATCGGAGCAGCCGATAGATAGGTAGGTTAGGTACCTACCTAGTTACCTACTTTGTTTTTCCTGTCACGGTAGGATGAGTTGTTTATGTTCAGGCACACGGGTGGAGGGTGGAGGGTGGATTTTGATGAATGAGCTATGATAGTTAAGGTTGAAGCATTAAATAACAATATTTTTTTCTGTGGACAGGGAGCAATCAGTTTGACTTGTTGGTGACCTTTTACGTAATAGGTATGGTTTAGATATTCATTGGTGTGTTGTTTGAAATTTGTATTGGCCACTTCTTGCTGCATGTGTTACACCAAAACTTTGGTTTCAAAAGTAGACCTGCGTAATGTTTTTGAAGTGAAAATTTCTTGGAATCATTGTGATTTGACACGTCCTTATGAAGTAAATAATGCCTACACAGATATACATACATAGGTAGGATTTAGTCGGCGTGAGAATGTGATGGAGTAAGTTTGACATTATTTTATACTCTCGAACACCTCTTTGTGCGATGTTTCATAAGATCCCCACTACTAAGCTCTGTCGATATGTATGCGCATTGTGTAGTGGGATAGTGGGTAGGAATATCTAAATACATTTGGTTTTCAATTTGGCAATATTTTTTTCGGAGTTGGTCTTTTTGACAGCCGTCATTTCATTAATGCTCAGTGTGGTTTCCCATTTCACAGTAGTAAAATTGAAGCCGCACGACAACTGGGCACTGCGTACGGTCGGTAAACGAAATCGTTTTCGACGCCGATTTTTGCATAATTTCGAGATTTAAACCTGTGAGTTACCTCCAAGATCGGGTGATTTAACCCCGTTCTACTATTTTTTGTGTTGTTATCTGAAGACACTTGTCTACTTGGATAAGCCCAATACGATTGACTCCTTGGAAGAGAATATTCGGCGAGTTATTATTGACACACGGCCCCAAATGCTGCAAAAAGTTGTCGAAAATTCGGCCAGTCGGCTGAAATTAGTTTGAACCAGCCGCAGAGGCCACTTACCCGAAATCATTTTTGGCCAATACCTTTACTTATATGCGTTTTCTTTCATCTTTAAAACCACGTCTGAAAACCCTCTTTATTTTCGACTCGAAAGTTTCCACGGATTTTGATATATGTATGTATGATAAAGTTTGTTTTATTCTGATGGTGTAAGGGAACACCTTCATCTTAGCTGCTGTTAAATTACACTTTCATACTTTGTGTACACTGTCCAATACTGTGAACCATGCAGGAAGCATAACCACGGTGAGTTTTCTTTTTTCAGCTTATTTGTCTTAAATTGGCGGAATAATTTCACCATTTCATTTTCGATGGTTGATATCGTCATCAAAAGTTGCTTCAAAGGCATTGAGTCTAACTGCGACCATTTTATAGCGGCGGCGAAGAGGAACAGCTCGGAAAAGGTCTTACCTTCTCTGCGTTTCTCTGCTAAAGTCGCTGGTGGATCAAGAAAAAACACTGGTGAATGAAACCGGAACCGTAAATCTCAAGGCCTGCAAATTCGGGTCACGGACACTGGTCGGACGGGATAAAGCCATAATGGTCAAAACTGCCGGAGGTCCGACCGAAACGTAGTCTGGGCCAGTCTGGTTCACAGACACTGACCGGAAGAGAAAAAACATCCAAAAAATGCATACAAATTGAACACTCTAAGGCTGATTGTTATGTTCTACATTGTTATGTAGCAAAAAGCTCAAGTTCTTGGTCTTGGATGTCTAAGTGGTTATAATTCTATGATGAGCGGTCTAACTTACCCCGGACTTGTCTTCGAGTTTCTTTCGAGCTGCTAAACTCGATCAATTTTGCTTACAAGACTTGGTTGCGGTGACTGTAAAGTACGAAACGAACGGTCAATGGCAAACTGTCGTCGTTGTGTCAGCTTACTTGACTTGAAATTCCATTTTTCCACTTCTACTAGACAGGTTTTGGAGCTGTAAGAAATTGGTAGATGCAGTTCAAGTAAGCTGTGATTTTACAAGATGCTTTGAGCTAGCATGTCCAGCTAGACCGCTACGCTTCCTTGGAAGAGTTCTGAAATAAAGAAATATCGCAGTGGAACCAGAAGTCTACTGAGTATGTCTCTCAAGAACAAATTAGAATTCGACTGGAACCTGTACCGATCAAAACACTTTGACTAGATAGTTCTCTTCACGCCGCGCCGAGACGAAGAAAATTGACTAGTCTTACCCAACTTACACTCAAAGGCGTCAACTTTCCCTTTTCAAACGAAGTCAAACATCTTGTAGTAATCCTAGATATGATCCTAGATACGATGATAAGCTTTTTTGTCGATTCAAAAACTGCTAAGGTACTGTAAGTCTTCTGGCAATGGAACGGAGCCTTTGGCTTTTCATGGCTCTACGTAAGCCATGAAAAGCCCTTTCTCACAAAGACGTTCGCAATTCGTTAAATTCTTTAATTCCTGCGCTGTGACTTAAACGAAGGTTGTTTTGGCTAAATGTTTATTTATTTATAACTCTTAAATGGCAGGTCATCAAAATATTTTAATATTCAGCAACTTTCCCTTTGTTGTGGTGCAGTAGATGGATAAGATAAGAGGTTGTAATTTCACATATAACCTCAAGGGCAGCGTCCACATAAAACTGGGAGGCTGAAAGAACAGTATATGTCCACAGCGGGACTCAAACCCACCGGTCCGGCTTATCTACTGAACACTCTACCACTGCACCACGGCCGTCCAAGCACAATGGATCCTTGAGATCGGAGTGAGGTGCTGCCACTTTTGGCTGCACCCCCATCTAACCTTAATGTTTTGGTCTTCATAAGTCGATTATCGATGATACTTTAAGGGTCATCACGACATATGGGTAAATAAGAAACAGACAACTTAGCTAGAGTTGAACTTGAACGCCCCCAAAGCAGTCTCCTTTACAAAGATTACTTACATTTCACTTCATCCGACAACCATTTGTTAAATGTTGACTTATATATACTTCCTATAGCAAAACCAACAAAACAAATAAATCTTTACCATTACAAACGAATACAAAGAAATGTTTTACAAAAACAATGTTTTTCTCACACAAAGCAACCGTATTATGAGGAATTTTCAATAATTTCAATAAGTGCGGTTGCCATTGATCCATCACTAGACAACCGTAAAGTTTCAATCGAATTAATAGTAATTTGACTTTAGCTTTGCAACATAATATGTAGTAAATCATAAGCCATAAACTTATGATAGGCACATTGAAGTAAGTAAACTTAGTATGCTCTATGCTGCCCATTTCATTATGGGGAAATTGTAAAACTTTTGAGAAATCACGGGTCCCTACTTGAAATTAAAATTGTTGTTGGAGTTCGAAGGCAACGAGTCTATCAATAGAACAAAAAGTTCCTTTTTTGTGTGCACTGGCCCTGATTAGGATCTTATTTCTTCTACCTGCCTTGAAATTCATGCCCGTGGCGTAATGGTTAACATGTCTGCCTGTTACATGGTAGTTCGAGGTTCGAAATCCAGAAACATCAATTTGTTTTTCCATGGGTATTGCTTTTTTTTACAACAGGGCTCCAGAGTTCTGTTGTGCCACCCTATTTATTTTTCACTTTGCTTGAAAAATACCAAGTTATCTTGTGAATTGTGATGATATAATTAAGCAGTTGCTGGTTCATTAAATTAAGAACCACCTTGCTGTTTCTGTGAAAAGAAAACCATTAATCTAATCGACCGTTAGTTGCAAGGCAAACAAGCCAGTAATTCAATATTTAGTTGGTATACACACCGGGGGCTAAGAATATGTGTGTTTTATGACGTGTTTACTGTAGTTCTCCCACACCATGCAAATTGCAACATGCCATTAAAATTACGGAAACAAATCAAAAGTTCTTGTAAAGGGATATGCAGGATATTCCATACCACCTCTATGATGGATGTTCAATTTCTTTGGCAATTCACAGGGTGGTAGCGAAGTGCCATTAACATGAGTGAATACTACATGAGTCTAGTGCACACAGATGTAATCAATTTACAGTTAACCAGGATAATTGGAAATATATTGCGATTAATGTTACCAGAGAGACTTGTCAAGTCACGTGTCTCTTATGTTTCAACTTGTGATGTTCAAAAATTGGTCCTGCAAGCTGCAAGGGTTTCTTTCCTTTGTTATTTTTCATCCCAAAAGCAATTGATGCAAGCGGCTTGTTCCATCGACCAGCGCTACTGAAAAGCAACCGGCGACGGTGGTTGGCTGGTATGGCACATAATAAATTTTAATGGAATCAAACACCAAATTCTTTTCTTTGGATTGATATTTTTTGCCTGTTTTTTTTCTGGTGTGGGTATTAGTTTTTGGAATTCATCTGCCAGCACTCTGTTCAAGCCTTTTATTCTCATTTATTTGATTCTTTGTATCGATGTATCTGAGATTTGAGTAAGCACTCAATCCAATAGATCTGACTGACAATGAAAATAGGAATAGGTGATGATGATGATGGAATGGCGGCGCGCATTCAATCAAATTGTCTGATGTGTAATTCATATTTGATGGATAAATGTTAATTCAATATTTCTACGACTTGCATTGTCTGACTATAGTTTCTGTAAAAGAAAAAAAATTTTCTAGGTATAGGCGCATCGAACAATTCCATATTCGTTTATTTATGTAGGCGCATTGCTGGCAGCCGTCGCAGAATATGCTTGAAATAGCAAAAGTACTTGGGTAGGGTTGTCACGATTTTATAGAAATATGTATTTTTCTTGTGCAGCAATAGTAGCAGTATTGGCATGCTACATGTTGAGAGTGTAAGTTATTCAGAGTTCCCCAGATTGGTTTTCGATTTTATTCTTCTCCTTGAGAGTTGGGTATATTTTTTTGGGATTGGAACTGTCCGTGTCTAATCTTTTTGAAGGTTACGACAGCGGACAACTTTTTTTTTAGAATTAACATCACGATTGTTTATAATAAGAACACATTATATTTGGGAGAGGGTTTACCATGTTAAGAAGATTCGATAACAGGAAAGATTGTTTCGAGCTTCGACAATCCAAGCACTCTTGTCCGACAACCTCACCAACTACACCATACGGATGTTCAATCGGTGATTTGCTTCATCAAAATGTTTAATTTTCCTGAAAGTTTAAAAGTTTTTAAGAGGTGTGTTTTTTCGCAGGATCGATGTCTTATTGTGTTCATTGCTGACGCGCCTAGAGAAAAATGGCCATGAATGAATAGTACGAGCACACTGTTCACAATGGAAGAAAATTTATCAATTGACATGCGTAATACCGATTTATCAATTAATTGATAGCACTTATCGTGTATCAATTGATTGATAGTTGGCAACCATAATATGGCTGCGAAACAGGTAACGTTTCGACGATGTTTAAGAGAATCAATCGATTCTGCTATTGAACTATCACCTATCAATTTAGCCGCTCTATTTTGTACCCTATCAAGTAGGCGCAGTGATGTTTGATGACCTGACCAGATATGGGAGTTATACTCCACTAGGGCGAATGTATGCCTTACAAATTGTAGCCAGATCAGAAGGGGTGAAGAACTTCCTGTATCGTCTTAAGAAACCTAAGCATTTAGCATCGTTTTTGACGACTTCAAATGTGGTCGTTCCAACGAAGATCATCGTTTACACACATACCAAGTACTGACAGATTTTCGGTTTCTTGGATGCAGGTGCCATTCGTAGATAATGGCAATAGGGGAATGTTAATCTTCAACGACAAGCGACAGCATTGAGTTTTCGAATCATTGAATTCTACTCGGTTTTTAAGACCCCATGTAACAATGCTGTCAAGGTCAGAACTCAATGAGCTTATCATACGCAACCGTTCCAGTTCCACATCCGAAGAGCAGGGACGTAAATTTGGAAACGAATATGAAAAGCTGAGGGTCGAGTCGTCAGCAAAACAGTTAAGCGAATTAGAACTTTTAGACAAGAGATCATTTATGAAAAAGAGGAAGAGAGTCGGAGACAAAACGGAGCCCTGGGGCACACCAGCATTTATGATGTGGTTATCAGACTTGAAGTCATCCAATACAACTTGTATTAAACGGTCGGAAAGGTAGTTTCTAATCCAACAAAGAAGAGACTCATCGATACCAAAAGCACGCATTTTCGATAAAAGAACCTGATGCCAAACTCTATCAAATGCTTTAGAAATATCAAGCGCAATAATCTTACTTTCTCCAAAACAATGTAAAGATAAGCCATATCAGAACTTGTGGTTGTTGATCGAATGCTTTTTTGAAGTCAGCCAGCACAACATGTGAATCCTCTAAGGAATGACGATGTTTTTTAATTGGTACCCTTATTCCTTGGATTGCATCTGTTGTTGATTTACCCGCGACAAACCCACAGTAATGAACTAGCAATCGACAATATTAACTTGATCAAACGGTAGTAATCGCAGTTTTGTGTATCTCCCTTCCCTTCGTTGCATAAGCAGACTATCACCTCATATAAGCTTGGAAGTGAGAATCATGAGCCGGATGTTTATACTTTTATTTCAACACTCATATGGTTTCTCTAGTCTGTCAGGGCCCTCTTGCCCATTTTAAAGTTGTCAACCGCCTGAAGAACTTTTCTATTGTGTTATTGAGATTTGCTTCAAGTTAGGTAGGTAATAGGTATAGGAATTTGTACGTTCAATAAGCCGTCACAGTATTGTCGTTTCGTTTGTGCAGAATTTTGTCGTCATATCACAAAGAGCTGTCCTCGAGCGTCGTTAATGAACCTTGGCGAACGAATATCTTGTGCATTTCTCCTTCTTTGGGCGACTATTTTGAAGATGATTGCTCCCTTATTCTAATTGTGTTGTCGTATTTCTTGAATATCTTAGTTTGCATCAGTTTCTTGCTATTTCGAGCTCCCGATACATGCCTTCCGTGTTCTTTGCAAGTCTGTATATTCAAAGTGAAGTGCTTCCTCTTGCTTTGTCCAAATAATACCATTTGATTTTCGTCGTTTCTTCTTTGTTTTATTTTCCCAGCCGCTTCCATGAAATATTCTATCAGGATCAGATTGTGTGGCTGGGTGACAGCTTAACCTAGTGTCACTTTGCAGTCTTTCATCCTCGATGAATTTGGTTACCAAATGGATGTCAACTAGGGTTTCACATCCACCATTGCTGTAAGTGAAAATTATATATAAATATTTCTTGTTTGATGAACTTGGTATTTAATCGGATATTTTCAACACGAGGGTTCCTAGCACCATATGCTGTACGTCCATGGCAGCCATCATAATGATCGTCCATCCAAAAATCAGGCTTTGTTATCCATGTTCCGCAATTTCGTTTCTTGGACAAACAAGATGTCGACTCGCTACTTTCTCATCATCTCTTCCAGTCTTAAACTTCGACCAGTCATACTTCCAACGTTCGAACTCGCTACTCCTAAATTTCGTCCAATCCGTCGGATTATTTTACTAGTCCCGGGAACCGTTAAGCTTTGACGACTATTTCGAGTATTACTACTAGCTACAGTATCGATGTAATCCGTATCAGGGGTTGTATCATTTATTTGCAAATGTTTTCGTAACAGCCGACATTTTCAAAATTTCGAGTTATGTTTGCCTACGTCGACGCTTGCTTGGTCAATTTCTTTTGTCTTCAGTTTAATCTTTATGTTTTAAGATTCAACGAGTTTTAAGGTAAACTCACTCTGATGTTAGTTGTCTCCTTTATTCTCTTCTTTCGACGAGCGTTGTTTCGCTGTTGTGATATTCTAAACTAAACAGCAAAGCAATATGATTCAAACTTTCTATTCGCTAATGAAAGCGATATATAAACGGTGCAGTGCAAAAGGTCCTCAAAAAGACCCGTGAGTCTTATTTCCTCTTTGTTTTGGAAGTAAGGCCCTCGGGGGTTTCCACAATGAAATGGCAGTAAGAACGACTGGCCTTAGTTTTTTTTTCAGCGAACTCAAATACCATTTCGTAATGGAAAGAAGTCTCATCGATTAAACTTTAACTTATTTTCAATGTGCATGAAAGTGGACTGAGTTTCTATCATCCTATGTCAAGAAGTAGTGGGAGACAACGTTAGCTATGCATTCATATCCATGGAAACCTGAAATATGTGCCCAAATTTTGGAACTTTCTTATCCGATACCCGTAAAATGTTTTTTCCTTCAAATGAAATTGAAAACTAGAATATGTATATGCATTTAGCGTTCCCATTATGTTTTTAATCCTTTCTAAGTAGGACAACTAGTTTAAAGACCCCATGTGCATCAGACTCTTATAAATGCTGCTTTAAAATGGCAACAAAAGCCACGGGCTTAAATTCTTTTCTTTGGTGGGCCTTATTCTTCTTTCCATTTCCGGCGTTACGAGTAGTTATCTTGAAGCGATCACAACTCTCCCACTTTTCTGCTTCACACTAGTGATCCGCCTGTGGGGTACGCCGCTGGTGGGCCTTATTGCCTCTTCAAAGGTGAAACATAGCCCGTGGGTGTTATTTCCATTTTTTGGGCAATAAAACGCGTGGGTATTATTGCACTGAACCATATTACAATATTTGGCAGACAATTCGTTAAGAGAAATGCAATCACTAAATTAAGTAAGCTTCTGAAAAAAGTCTGTTCCCAGTTGAATTAATCAGCTTCACTTCACTTCAATTTTGTACTAAGATTTTTCGCTGCACCCTGTTGTTCTGCAAGCCAAAAAAATCACCCAGCACACCACTGTTGATCCTTTGTCGGAACATAATAAAAACAATGTGTGTCGTACATCATTGCTTTTTTTTAAGTTCCCCCTTTCTTTGCATACTAACTTTTGAACCACCAGGTTACAGACCACCCTTTCACAAATATCAACCAATGGACACTCAACACTCACTACCACATTCCATGGACCACTTCAGTTCAAAAATCAATTTGTTTTCTTAAATTTTGCCCCGTTTTCAATTAGATTAATGAAATTGAAGCAGGCCACTTTGAAGAAAAGGACTTTTTTCGATAAAAACACCACTGAAATGTCCGTTACATCTAAAAGTTACCATTGCAAGCCAGCCCCTTCGGAATCTCATACTAATTAAATGTCAAAAACATTTTGGGAATCAGGCACAAATACACATCTGCATTGCAATCTTTCAATTTGTTATAAAGACAGGAGAATCGTTGTTGTTGGAGGAGTTTTTGTATGAGGAAATGTATTTAATTGGAAAAGTATAATATAATAGTATTTTGCTCTTCCTTTGCTTTTTGGTGGATTCTTTTGAAAATGTTTTCTTAAAGGACAAGTACTTAATTGAGTTTCAATGTTTGTAGAGTTTAAGTAGAAGTTTGGTCCTTAGTAACATTGCTACTAGGCATATTTGTTTCGGTAATGAAGGATATCTAATGTGAAAAAAAACGTTTAAATTGATGTGAATGAAAAGAAAAAAGCGTAGAAGCAAATCTTCGCACGAGCATCGTAATGGGAAACTCATCTTCATCGCATGGCGGCAGTAAAAGCAGTCGAAAGTGTCGGAGTCTGCCGAACTCTCCAGACGTGAGAAGGTAATTGTGATATTGTATAAATATTCTTTTTTGTGTTATCTTCAGAGCAAAAGACAAAATGAGCTGTTGGCTTCCGATCATCCTAGAGGGACTATGAGCTGAGTTTAGTTCGTCCATGTCATTGCTAAAGGATTCAACGTTTTTTTTTTTTTTTTTAATTAGTCAGACCAAAACAAACCTCAACCTCATCATAGGGCAAATTGCCAAATCCCTTGTCATTCGTTCAGCAGTCTTATTATTCCATACTCCAGCAACATCACTCCTGAGTCTAAATTTACCACAAGATTTCCCGACGATTTAGTCACTGTGTAAGTGTTGCTGTAGTTTTTGCAATGTGCAATCATGCACATCATTTCAGCTCTTCAGCATGCATCTTTAACACATTAGTGTTGAAGATTGAATGGAGATCTCTTTGATATTTTCAAAACATACCTACATCGACTTGAGATCCACAAAAAAAAAAAACAGAAACTAATTCGCCCATCTGCACAGCTAAAATCAGTTTGGATGGGGTGTGATGATGTATGGTCTTCCCAAAATAGGACTAAATTTGAAGAGACTCCAAACGCACGGTGCCTGGCTATCGTGAACTACGTAAAACATTTAGATAATAACCTCGAAATAGATTTAAGATAGTACTAAATAGGATGTTCTTGTGGTGCTCTTACATTGGGGATGGAAACTGTTGATGGTAAAAGAGGAATGTCTGGTCATTGATTTCGAGCGATGTACCGTTTATGTTATTAGATTAAAGGTATTTTTGTAATGTTTTATGAACGTCTCGTTTTGATGTTAGGAAAGTATTTTGTGTCAAACACAATCCATGTAAAGTGACTTAATAAAGGGGGATGTGTCAGCATTTGAGTATGTATTTGTATGGGTTGCTGAAGCTATTGGCCTGTTTAATGTAGTTTAGTTCGTAAATGTCTAAGTTGGTTATGAGATAAAGGAAATGATGTTGTTATTAACGAGACAGTTTATGATTTCTCGAATAGAAAACAACATGACCGCTGCTGTTAAATTTTATCTGTGTGGGGAACCTGTCAGGTGTTGGATTTCCTGACTTATTTGTTAGACAGGTGTACTTTTTAATTCTCAAAAATTATTTTCTGTGTACTTTTATAAACTTATATGTACCTACTTCTTGTGCTAATAGTATTACACTTTTTTTTTAAGTTCATGAAGTACAAGTTGCCTTATCATACGTGTTTTTCAACATAAAAACCCTATACGAAACAAAAAAAGTAATACTCTCCCATAAAATGTCTCGACGTTAAATTTTGTGATGTTTAAAAACAATAAACAATATAAAATACACCAAGTGGGAATTCTCATAAGTTGAATGACATTATTAGGCCAATAATGTCATTCAACCCAAATAACCGCAATCGAAAATGCACGAAGACTTATTTACTTACTTACATAGGTGGGTATTACAGTTTGGGATGAAGCTGGCCCTAAACCAACCTCTCTCGATAACCACTTCGGGAGAGCTCTTTTCAGTTTTGCACTCTAAGTCGGTGGAGGTCTTCTTCCATTTGATTGCGCTACCTAAGACGAGGTTTTCCCCTCCCGCGATTTCCCTGCAATGTGCTTTCGATAAACCGTCGATCCGAAGCGTTCCTCTCCATTCACCTCTAAATGTTCATACAGCTCGTTATTGTATCTCCTTCTCCACACATTGTCTTCATTTATGGGATCAAAGATCATTTGGAACCTCATCTGCTTTCGATAAGGTCTATGCTTCCGCGTAGTAAAACAGGTATGGGATGATCAAGGTCCTAAAAAGGGTTACCTTGCTTTCTCTAGGGAGGGTTTTGTTTCTAAATTACCTTCTTAACCCAAAGAAGTAGCTTTTGGAAAGAGTTATTCTTCATTTGATCTCCGCACTAATGTTATTTTCCGTGTCTATAGCGGATCCTAGGTAGACGAAGTCCTGTGCTACCTCGAAGTTATGTCTGTCTATTGTGACGTTTTTTCCAATTCTTCGACGTTCTCCGTTCTTGTTTGATGACAACATATACTTTGTTTTGCCCTCATTAACCATTAAACCCATTTTTGACGCTTCTGTTTCAATGCTCGCAAAAGCACCTATGACATCACGCTTCCTTTTTACCATTGCGTTAATATCGTCTCCGTAAACGAGTTATTGTACATACTTTTGAAAGGTTATTCCTCTGGTGTTAGTAGTATAGTAGCATAGTAGTAGTACGAGTTTTGCAGGGATGCCGAAACTAGACATGACTCTGTACACAGGGTACAGCTCGTTTTTGTTAATACTGTCATACGCGGCTTTGAAATCGATAAAAGTATGGTGTACATTGATATACTACCGGGCTTTTTCCAAGATCTTCCGTAATGTGAAAATTTGGTCTATTGTGAACTTTTCTGGTCTAAAACCAAATTGATAAGGACCTATCAAACGTTCACATATTACAACAAACAAGATCTTATACGTGATCCTTTCTAACTGATCTCCAGCTGGATTGGAAAGCTCGGCGTGAAGGCAATCTGCACCTGCAGTCTTATTTGATTGAAATTTGCATATAGCAAGCTTAACTTCTTCTAGGTTGGGAGGACGGCATTCTTTATTCTTAGTTGAATTAGACATTTTTCCTGACAGTGGAATTAGTGTCTTAAAATTCTTTATGTCTTGAAAGATGCTTAGTTCTGATAACTTGTACACAAAGACCATTTGCATTCCATGTTGCTTCGGGTTTAGGTATCTCGTCAGTTATTGTTTTTAGAACGACTTCTTCACTTAGCTGTGTTATGTTTAAGTTTTGTCCTTTTAAGGATAAGTTTTAGCATTTCAATTTAAGATGTTTCTTTGTTCTTCCGCACATTTTTTTACAATCCAAGTAGGGGATTTCATCTCATCACTTTTTCAAAAAGAGTAGGCAAGTCCTCCGAGAGTAATTAAGCTGCCGTGAAAACGATCTGAGTCGGCACAAAATTGTTAGTACTCTCCATTCCTTACCAAGGTTTGGTTGTGAGGAATGCGGTAGGCGCTGAAACTCCCCTCTCTATTGCGCCACCCTTTTTATTTATTTTATTTAAAGCACCTACAAACAATTAAAACCACTTCAAGACGACTGCAGTCGCTTATTTTTTATTTATATATTTTGAGTTTGTGCGAAATCACCAGAAACTCGTAGTTGGCTGGAAATCGCATAAAGTTAATAGTTGAAAATCAAGACTTTCAGTTACAAATGCCTCTCCACATGTGAACTCATTTTGTTCCGAGGGAAGAGATTGAGAAGAAAATCGTTCTTTATTCAAATGACTTTCATCTGCTGTGTTTTATTATAGTCACAACATTTAATAGTCATTTGAGATATCAGCATATGTAAATCACTCACTTAATCCCATTACAAGTCACATAAGCCCAGCACAAGTATCGGCTTTCAGTTTGTATTTGTACTAATACTCAAATTTACTCGGCTTGCCTCTGGTTCCCTGTAATAGACAGATGTCACACAAAGAGGAATTCAAATGTCTAGATGCTGCAAATGTCAAACGAATATAATCATACGTACGTATGTATAAAAAAAAGAGCAACCGATCTTGCACAATAATAACACTAACGAAGAGTGTGTTATGCATGCCCTACGATAATGACTTATGATTAACTCGGGCTTGCGTGGTTTAAGAAACTCTGTCTTGCCCCAACATATGGTTGCAGTTTGTTTTTCCGTCAACCACGACAGACGTAGAAGAGTGGTATGAAGTAGTGGCTTTTGAACAGAAGGACTTCGTTTGTTATTCTCCGGGTGATAACACAACATGGGCGTCAAGGGTGGCCGGTATTTATTGAAGTTCATTTAATTCATCATAGTGTTAAGTTATAGAAGAGGCCCTTCAAAAATGAGGCTGTTTAAATAAAATATGTTCATGATAGACATTTGTGTTGATGATGATCGAATCTGATTGCGGCACTTGTTTATTTGATCGAGAATACGAGTGAAATGTGCGATGTTTGAACAGAGTCACCAATTTGTTTGTTTGATGGAATGGAATAAATATCGAAAATTATGTTTGCTTCCCGCTGCGGAGTACGGAAGTTACTGGTTTCGATTCGATTTGAGAAAGTCGAACATTCCTCAAATCTTGGCCCTCTAATATCCTATATGAAGCTACGCTTTAGTTTACCAAATCAAATCATTATGTGTATATGTATTCAATAAATTGGCAGGGACCTTTTTTTGTTCAATTTTACTAAAGAGAAGTTAAAAGCAAATACATGTGGAAATTTGTAATTTTTTTTTTGTTTTTAACCAAACGTAGTTACCAACATATCAAAAAGTTATAACTACCCACCGCCACCCGTCTACATTAGGTCGTCAGTTTCTTAACCCAAGGCGCTGGCTGTAGCTTTTTGGAAATAAAAAAAAGTACCATCTTGGAACGAGTAGAGCATTAGAGCACGACCGGCTCAGTTGAGACTGTCATGTTCAAAGATCCCGAGAAAGCCGTCAAAAAGGCAATATCAGCACAATCGCGAGGGATGAAAAAGGCAGACAAATTTACTCCTGGTACAGACAAATGCAAGGAAATTTGCACTTGGCTGGGCTCAGATATGGAACAATTCCGAACTTTTAGGCCTTCTGACGTATTGTTTAGGTCAACGCTACACGACGCGTACCCCGCATCTGTCAGATTAAAGGAAGAGTTTGATCTCTTGATGGAGATTGTTAGGCTCGTCAACGGTGAAATCATTGACCTAATACGAGGCTGTTGGTTGTTTCGGAATAGTAAAATTTTTACGTGTTTGAGTAGTTAACCCTCAACCTAGACGTTTTGGGATACCCTTGGACATAGGGTCGAATAATTCGTTGTCAACATCCTACTGCAGGGGTTTTAAGAACTGCCGAGCTGCCAGGAGCTCTTACGGTACCAGCTCTGAAAGATTTTTGAACCAAATATACCAAAGTATAGTTCATTCTTGGGTTCCTATTTTTTGACCGATGTTGGCGATAAAAGGATGGTTAGAGTCTTGTCGGGGATAGATTTTTGACGTTTATTCGAGTAGGTATCGAATGAGTTTTTCGATTTTTCATTTTTAAATGTTGGTGCGTCTAGAGACTTTCATGTATCTCGAACAAAGCAAAATGGATGTCACAAGTGTTTAACTGAAAAAATCGTATGCTAATTTTTACACACAGGGATTTTGTTGCTTAAAATTTTCGGTTTTTTGGAAGTAATTACTTTAATAATTGATTTCAAGGGTTAGATTTGTAGATTTATATAAAAATATATGAAATAACGTAATAGCAATAAAAAGAAGGTTCTTTAAGCGATTGAAAGCAATTTTTGCATATTTCTTTTCACATTTTTCTGTGAATGTTGAGCAAATACTTTTTTTTCCAAAAGTATTTGCTGTGTCTTACTTTAAAATAGTCTAATTTAAGAATTATTTATTATTCCAATTTAATTCTAAGTGTATCTAAGATCATTGCTGAGTAATCTAATTTTTAAAAAGGTAGTTGTGCACTTATGTTCAGTTTCCTAAACTACTTCTAAAATATATGAAGATTTTAAACTTTCACGTGACGTATTTTGGCCAAGTTCACGTCATTTAAATCTTAAATCCTTATGAATTGTCAAATTGTTATACAGTTTGGCACTATTTTATTTAAAAGTGTTTCCTTCAAAACAAAGCATAAATGAATACCATTTCATGCATTTGTGCTAGCCCAAAGGAAAGTCGAGCAATTTCTTTTATTTTTGAACAAATTTAAGCTAAAACAAATCACAGTATATTTTTTCACCTCGCACAGAAATTTCAATTCTCATGTAAACTGAACCCATGTATGTAAACAGAGATAAAGAAACTCAAGAGAAACTACTTGCATACTTTTGTGAACGGCCCCATTTTGACATTTCTTAACTAACAAAAAACAAAACAAAAACGAATTGTTTACCTGCATTAATTTCATAATGGAACATTTTCATTTTCCATTCTAACTGCTTTAGGTTTTTAACAAACATGTTTTGTATTTTTGTGCGAATTTGATAACAAAATTCATTTCCTGACTTTTATTGGATTTGACAATTGATCAAGAACACCAACCTTCAAATTAAAAAAGCCGTGCTGTCCGGGAAATCATGTTTTTTTTTTTTTGGATATCATGTTATATATATGACAGCCTTATGAAAAAACAGCCCTATTAAAGTGTTGCTCTATTATTCTCTGCTCCTTTGTTAACACTCTTATTTACTTGTTTAGCAAGGCCCCTCCGGAAGGAAGAGACCAGTATCCGGTGGCTACCGCGAGGAAGTATTGTAAGCACAGTAGACGCGTACTATAAGTTGCAACACCTGGATGCCGCCAATTTGATACCAATCTGAGTCTTCTCTAATAATGTACTCAGTACTCTAATAGTAGTTTCCTAGTTTTCATAGAATTTTCACTGATTTGGTTTATTTTATAGTTATGATCATGAAGTCTTTTAAATTCCAAAACCAAGTCTGGTATGAGCTTGGTATACTTTCAAATTATGTGAATGAAAATTCTAAAATTTCTTTTTCAATGTTTATCAAGTTTTTTGTAACAAACAAACAGATTATTGAGCAAAACAATGACAATTTGATGAGTTTGAAGACACAACAGTTCTTGAGCAGCTCATGTGTCATACAGCAATTTATTGTTGTAGGCCTTCCACCTTCCAAAGCTAGTGTTTTTGGCCGTCCATTCCTCCTACAGTGAACACAGGTTGTGTGTTCCACTTCATTAGTATAGACTGCTTTGCTTGAGTGCTGCAGCATCTACATGGCCGCAGACACAAGCTCTGAACATCTATTTGCAAAGATGTAAATGCACTGAAATCTCTTTTCTTGGCCATTCTAAGATTCAGAAGTGATTTGTTGAAATTGCAAGTCGAGTTTTGAATAAAAAAAAAAAGAAGACACGTTTCGTTCAAAGGCAATCAAATTAACCATATTTGCGGTTGCCACTTTGTGAGTTGCGTTCATTGCCTTGTAAGTTCCATCATTGGCAACTGGCATGACATTTAATTGCTCCCACTTCTTCGTACGAAAATTTGCAACGTTCCCTTTAACGGTTTGTTGTCCTGCTGTCTACATCCACATTGCCATCTAATCAATTAGCTTTGGAACTGATCAATAAATAAGCAATCAATTTATTATTGTCTGAAAAATACGAACAAATCGAAAAGAAACAAAATGAAACATCGTCCAGTACTTTAAATGGACTTTCTTCCGCCAATAGATAGGAAGGAGAGACTAAAGTGCCCCTTTGAGAGGTTCACTTCACCAATACTCGATGACTTCTCTTGTATTCTGTTTTCATTTTCGTTGTTTTTTTTTCTCCTTTAGTGGCGATTATAGAATTTATTGAAGGCGAGAAACGACGAGATAAGAATAAATTTTCACAATTTGCAATTGAGTTCGATAATATTTTTTTGTCGATATGAAACTGCCTAAGAGGAGGCCCACAGAAGTGCAAAACCATAATCGACGCTGACGTAGACTTTGTATGATAGCATCATAGCTATACCTTGCGGACTACGGGCTTGCACTTAAGTACCTACTTTTTGTTTTACAACTATTGGTGTTAAAGGAGAAATCACATTTTTTGTGATATGAAAGGAGTGGGTGAATTTGATATAAGTTACCGAAAGGTACACTCTTGTTGGTTGTTAAAATGCATAATTAAAGTGGGTTGAAATAATAAGAAAAAAACTTTTTTGCCTGTGTGTCATAGGACATCCCTTCTTCAACTGGTTTTCTCCTTTTGAATCATTGTACGTGGGTATTTGCTGACATTCATGGTCTGCACATAAATGAACATGAATTCAAGAGAATTGAAGATTGGGCGTTAAGGGCATACATAAATTTCAACTTATAATTTTTGAAAGACATTTTTTCATATGAAAATTTAACAGATTTGGAGAGAATGATGTTGACGAAATGGTTTCAGTTTTGTTTTGATAGCCCGCTTGAGAGTATTGCAGTTTCAGCTCGATGTGTTGAGGAAACTTCAGGAACTTCGGCCACTTACATTGTTTTTTCATAATTGTCTGCTTTATAATGAAATAAACACTCATTGATATTCATAAAATGTCAGTGAAGTTAGCCGAATCATTTTTAATTTTCTAAAAAAAAAATTTTGTGCTTAGTTGTGTTGCTTTCCATTTTGCAAAATCTATTTTCAAAAATTATCTTTGTTGGAGAGAAAATTCTTGATTCTTGATTTGGTGTGAACTGTGAAGTTAGCTACTACATACATAGGGTCCGCCAAATAACTTTTTTTTTTTTTAAATGCTATAAAAAAAAACTACTGAATATTTTCTCAAATTTCTTTTTTATTTGAAAGCACAATCCTTCCGGTTAATAATGGAAAATAATTTCATTCAAATGGCTACCTCGGCTGGCCATGCATTAGCATGCATACACGATCGGTCTAATTTTTAAGCACATTATCGTGTGCAGCTGTATTTCACCAATGGCTTCACGAATATTGTCCTTTAAAGCGTCAATTGTCTCTGGCTTGTCGGCGTAACACTTGTCTTTTACAGCCACCCCACAAATAATAGTCGAACGGTGTCAAATCGCAGCTCCGAGGTGGCCAAACGACATCAGTTCTGCGGCTGATAATGCGATCTTCAAAAACAGGGGCCAAAACATCGAGCTTCGGCTGTGTGCACGTAGCGCCATCCTGTTGAAACCAAATGTTGCCAATATCCTCCTCTCCAATTTTTGTGAACAAAAATTCGTTCAACATGGCCCAATAACGATCGCCATTGACTGTAACGGCCACTCCTTGCTCATTTTTGGAAAAAATGGCCCAATTATACCTCTGGACCAAAATCCGCACCAAACAGTGACTCGTTTTGAGTGTATTCGCTTTTCAATGTATGCGTGCGGGTTTTCTGTGCCCCAAATGCGACAATTTTGCTTGTTTATATACCCGCCAAGATCAAAATTGGCATGATCGGCATCTTCTCTAAGTCGATCGCAGACCAACTTAGCGAAGCGAAAAAGCATTGAATGGTCAGTTGGCTACAATTCCTGAACCAATTGGACTTTGTATGGCGTCATACCAAGGTCTTTATGCAAATATTCTCGGGTGTTTTTGGCTTTTCAGACTTTGATTTATCGATGAGGATGCCAGTTTTTTCACTTTTTTCACAAGATAACGAATATACGGAGCTGACTTCCGAAATCCGTACGCAATTTCCACACACATTCTGCAACATTACCATGATTTTCAAAGTAATGTCGCAATCTCGCAATATTTCCCAGCGTTGATCAAGCGTATACACAACCATATTCGTTCAGCGGAAGGATAAAACTAAGTGTCAAATCAGAAGTGAGCTAAGTGTTACCATTCACGAAATAAGCACTAGCTACTTCACTCCATAAATGCTGGATGCAGGGCTCCGTTTTGTCTGGCTACAGTTTATACAATTCAATGATTTCGGCGGATGAAGATCCGCCGAAAACTGGAGTATAACTCCCATATCTGGTCAGATGCTCCTCAGACATCTTTTCGCCTACTTGATAGAGTACAAAACAGAGCGTTGAGAGTGATAGGTGATAGTTCAATAGGAGAATCGATTGATTCTCTTGAACAACGTCGAAACGTTACCTCTTACGTTACTCTTACTCAGTCTCTTTTATCGCTCCAGTTCTTTTTATGCTCCAGTGAAATAGCCAGTTGCATTCCTCCTCTGAAATAATTTAGCCGCCGCTGAAATAACACCCGCCTCGCTAGGAATGCTCATCAGTTTTACTTTGAACCCAACTTCGGACGTATAGTAAAGTATAGAGATTCATATTTTAGTCGCACCACCCGAATGTGGAATACTACCTGACTCTGTTTTTCCCCCTTATTGCGATTCACAGAAATTCAAAGCAACGTGCATCGGTGTCTCCTTTCAAATCCTCTCCTATTTTCCTAAATGCTCGCACTGTGTTCTATAAAATTGTAAAGGTAGTCATAACCAATTGATGTGCGCGTTAATTTAAAAAAAATTAATGTTAATGCTAATGTTAAGGTTAATATTAATGTTAATGTTAATGTTTATATTAGTGTTAATGTTAATGTTACTTGAATAAACTTATTGTGGTATAGGTAACTGATATAAGATTGATTGACTTGCAATAAATCTTTGGATAAAATGCAAATCAGTTGGCAGGGACTTGCCAGACGCACTTTTTTTCTCTTGATACTCCAGCAAAAACAAATTTCTTTTCCAAAGTCCGTCCAAGGCAAAACAGCTTTACACAATTCGTTTTCACTTTTACAGTTTTTGTCTATTTCTTTTAGTTATTTTGCGTGGCTTATTCATTCATGCCCTTGTACAACTCTTTCTAGTTTCTATTTCATTGAGCGTGCAAAGTGACCTGACACCTGTTTGCTGCTTGGTTTAGAATCTAAACGAAGGTTTTGGGAGCAATTGATATAAATGTGTAACCATTGAACTTATATGGGTATTCTGATTATCCATGCCGTGGCGCAAGTATGAACTGTAAGTATTACATCTAAGCCGGTTGGTAATTTTTGATAAATGGAGTTGGCAATAGCTTTGCAAGCAGCAAACACCATAGCAATCATGTTTGTAACTTGCAGCTTAGGTTTTGTTCGATTTTTGAACATAGTTGCTTGCCTTGTGTTTACTTCAATTGGAAATGGCGGTCTCCAATCATCTTTGTCTCTCTTTGGTGAAAAGTACCAGTCGATATCAACGATGCAATGATGTGTCAATAGCCTCTGAAGTGACGTCGGCTTTGCTAAATGACTTTCGTTTTTCTTTCTTTTTTAATTCTGTACGCAATCATAATAAGAACGACGCGAATGAACTCTACGTCAACGACTTTTCCACACTCATTGAGATGCGAGCATAAATGGATTGAAAGAGAACAAAGAGCAGGGAGGCCAAGAATGAAAGAAAGACACTAACCAACTTAAGTAGGCTGGTAGTAATAACAACAACGAAACCAAACTTATGAAGCGGTGAATGGGAAAAAGTCATTATATGCATAAGCACATACCACAACTCCTATTTAAACATCCTGTACAAACAGAGGTTCAGAGCGACAACGGACTAAGCTTCCAAGTATGGGGTAGTAGTAGTACTTGAGAAGTCTATTTTTTGCTATACAAGTACTCAAACCACCATTGAAAGTGACTTGGTGACTGTAGTGTTGGAAACAACATTTCCAACATCCTTCTTTCTCTGCACTGCAAACTTTTAGAGGCAAATAAGTCACTCACTGCTCACTGTTCAATGTTCAGCCAACATGCAGCATCATCGTCATTCTTAAGGTGAATTCAGCTGTGCTGAAGAAAGAATTTCAAAGAACACTGAACGATAAAAAACTAGGCACATTTTGCATAATTTTACAACGGCTTGAGAGTAAATTTGTGAACATTGGCAGTGATCGTCGAGCACAATTGAGATCACCATTCAGAGACTTTTTGATCAAATGACAACACTTTATGGAAATGATTCTAGAACATTTACTAAAGCTACGTGCGGACGGCATATAAAAAGCCGCACATACTTGCGGCTCTGACGTTGAAAATTCAACGCAAATGCTATACGTAAATCAGTGTACGCCAATTCGCATATATATGGGTGTTCATCTGCTCATACGATATGCACAGTCTGTCCCAAAAGCCGCACATTATTTCGCGTTGATTTGCTCGCACATCAAGTGTACGCAAATGAGTACGCAAATTTTACGGTCGATGTGCGACGTGTTCACACGATATGTAGAAAAACCCGCACATCACCTATTTGCGTCCATATGCAGGTTTGCGTGAATTTAATAAACTGTTTGAAATTTGTGTTTTGCTCTTGGTTTGTTGTTGTTGACGCGATGCTTAAACCGTACATAAACTTAAAAGTGCTGAAATTATTTGAAAATGCCGAATAGAAAGTGGGGTACTATTGCTGTTTTGGCATGGGATATAATTCATTTACAATCAATTCTAATGTTTTCATAATTAATCAATAGAAAAAAAATTAACAAAATAATTTAAAAAAAAAATACAAAACTCAAGAGATCTAATATTTTAGTATGTGTTGTTTTCATGACGACAAAAACAGTCTTCTAGCAACACACTTCGCTTCGCTCATTTTATAGTTTTATTTTAATTGAGAACCGATCACACCTATACTTCACAACTACCACTGATTTGCGTAAAGTATGCACATTTGCGTTGTCCTATTTTCGTGTCACCGCACATGATTTTGAAGATCGCACATGAATGCAAACTGTCACAAAAAATGTGCGAGGGTGTTCAGGCGAGATGCAAAAAAGCCGCACATTTATGTGCGGCCTCGCACATCGTCCGCAAACCATTATGTGCGGACATTCCCAAAGAGTGCTCAGACGATATGCGTCAATTGTCGCAAATTATGACGTAAAAATGACGTCAGAACCGCAAACGTGTGCGGTTTTTATAAAAAAATTTATTAAGGAAATGTTATTAATGAGAAAGGGGTACCTCAGTCCGGTGAAACAAAAATGACTAGAATGATCGCTATGCTCGAAACCACACGAAATAATTTTATTCTGCATGGATCAGTTTTTTTTTCGCTCACTGTCTTGAAATGATTCCATCGAGACATACCTACACGTTTTCTTATTTCTGTAACAAAATAACTACACTCTTCAGCCATCAGGGACCATTTTAAAGCCGTTCCTGCAAGTTACTAAAATTATATCCAACCTAATTGCTGGCGAACTCTTTTAACTCCAAAGTACATGACTAGTGTAGGTGTTAGAGAGAAAAATTGTTGTTCTATGGCATGCCCTCCTTTAACTCTTAAGGCCATCCAACTTGTTTTATTGTTGCATCACTACTTTTCATGTTTGTGTCCTCCTCTTGGGCTGTGTTGTTTACAGAATCCTTTTTTTCGCTTTGTTGACTGATGGAATTGCTATATTGAGGTGAGATGTTGTAGACTTCTGTTTTATGCATGCATTGGTCCTGGTGTATAATGTGCTCTTTCGTCTGATGCTTCAGTGGTGAGCTAGAGTATGCATGCAAAGACGTCTATGACATAAAAATATTTTATGTCTACTCAAAGAGACGACAATTTATGGGAGGCAGTAGCAAGCAGCGTGCTGCAAAAAATGCAAAAAGTCATGTTTACAATGTTTTTAACATTTTGTTTGCTTTGTAGCTTTTTGTTTTTTTTTTCTATAGGCACTTCTTTTCAGAGTGCTTTCAAAAAGATGGAGGACGATTTTTTGAGCGTGCACCTTTTATTGATACAATGTTTTGTTTTTAGTCTTCTCTATTCGTAGGTGCATGTCGAAGGACTGTGTTAAATAAAAAGATTGGCATGAAAGGTGTGTTGCACTCAAATAGAGGGCAGAATTCCGTTAATATTGAAAGGATAAGCCAGTGTGTCATCAGTTGATCTTCTTAACCCTTAAACCCTACCCATCACGGGAGAAACACTATTGCTACCCTGGGGTCTTAGGGACCCCAAAAAGTTTTTGCCCCAATTTAGTAAAAAAAACAAAATAATCAAAAATTTTATTTACTAACATAAAAGATAGGAATGTTTAATTGTGAAAAATGTTTTAAAAGTTTACATCAAGACAATTATGACACACTGAGCGGCTATATTCGCCACAAAGTGGATTTCGGCAACTGGTGCATCGTATTTTGGTCTTGTGGTCTTTGTCTCGTGAACACACGGCACATCTATTTTTTGTAGTGACTGAAGATGTTGACTCAGCCACAGGTAGCTTCTTTTTTAAAATATCTCCAATGAGGACCTGGAGATTGGATGGCAAAGTTGGCCAAGTAAACCTCTCCTCCATTTGGGGTTTAATGAGTTCCAAGTCTAAGTTTTTTAAGAAATTTCGACTTATTTGAATTTTATCGGACGCTATTTTGAGGAGGACATACGAATTCACACCAACAATATTTAAGATTCCATAAAACATAGCCAATGGCCATCGTTTCGCTCGTCTTGAAACACTGTCAAACTGTTCAAAAACTTTAACTATCACTACCCTGGGGTCTATGGGACCCTGAAGCTCAAATATTTTCTACTGCACCACTCGAAAATTAATAAGTGACTTATTTTTAGACGTCTGCTGCGATAATATGAGAATTCCATGGGTGGCACTGGTGTGAGTTGCTTAGTTTTTAAAAAATTCAAGAAAATGTATGTTTGCAATGGCGCTGGACCCCAGGGTAGGGTTTAAGGGTTAATGAGTAAGCCTGCTCTGCTCAGTGCAATGTTGTACTAATGGAGAAATCTTGTTTTCAAAAAAAAACTAGTTTATTTAAACAGAATACGATGCCTTCTTCGTGGGGTGGAGTAAATAGACGAAATCAAGAACAATCAACAGTATATGGAAGATAACCCTTAAGAATTTTACTCTCCAGGTGGTAGCCGTCAAAGCGATTAGGGTTACGATTACGATTAGATTCTTGATTACGGCATCAGGGGCACGGATTCTAGAGGCCCAATCCTTTATACTAACTCCCGCTTTTCAGGTGTGTATAAAGGTGCAGCTGTTGGTCAGAGTGGTACTACCACACGATCGAGTGAGGCTGAGCAGGTAGATCTTGATCCAGTGGTACAGTCCTCAGGTGGAGGGCTCTCCAATTGCCAGCAGATAAGGGAAAGAAGGCTAGCAATAGAGCCTCAGCGCAGAGAGGATACTAGGGTGAACAAAGGCACGGAGTTTAAACCTTTTGGTAGCGGTGGCGAAAAGGCCAACAGTTCGAAAGAAGTCTTATCTTCTATTTCAGGACTCTCTATCGTAACCGAAGTTGCCCCTTTTCTGCGAGGCTCTGCTAAAGCTCCTGGTGGCCCAACCGAAACACTGGTGAATGAAAACGGAACCTCAAGTCGCAAGGCCTTCAAATTCTGCTCACGGGCACTGATCGGACGGGATGAAACCAACAGGGTCAAAATTGAAGTAGGTCCAACCGGAACCTCCTTCGGTGAATAAGACCGTGTCTGCTAGGGAATCACGGAAACTGGCTGGAAAAAAAAATATCCGTAAGTTTCATAGATATTGACCTCGCAGCCAGGTCTCGACCTTTGCAGGCCTATGGCTCCTGAATGGCTACGGCGAATGTAATCTACGAAACTAACGCTCAATGGCAAACTGTTGCTGTTGCGTCAGCTCACTTCCTTTGGATTTCTATTTTGCCCGCCTACAAAGACATATGCTGCAGATCTGGTGGAGTTCTGTGGGAGCCGGAAACTGTGGCTTGTCATGTGCTACGATGCTAACGAACAAAACTCCTTTGATTTCGATAATAACAATGTTGGCAATAGGCCAACTTTTGTTACATTTGTCCATCTATAGATCTACGGTTCCTTGGTGAAATTCTGAATTGCAGAAACTTCGCAGTCAGGCTAGAAGTCTTCTGATTAGTTTTCTCAAGGCCAAATTAGAAGCCGGCTGGAACTTGTACCGATAAAAAAGGATTTTGAAAGGTTAATTCAAAGATGAAAGAATACCTTTTACAAAAAATTCTAAGAAGGCATCGAAACACTCAGTGAAACCAGCCGATCAATTAAAAGAAGCAAGGCAAATAAACTGGAATCACTCAGAAAATGAAAGCGTTCCTATATACTGAGTCAAAGACTGCATCTGGAAACTCATTTCCCAGGAAACCAGGAATCAATCGGCTCACAACAATCTATTTCCCTTACATTAGGTGAACCGGATAAATCTACTCGACATAACATCTACATGTCGTCGTTAGTTGCCACTGACGAGGCCATAAAATATGCCTTGGCAACTTTCAACAACTTCAAGTCATCTAGCACTGACGTTGTCTATCCAGATATGTTGCAGGAAAGTATAAACCCTTTGCTACCTACTTTCAAAAATATTTTCACTGGCAGTTTAGCATAAATTCCAACCCCTTGGTAGAGGGTAAGAAATACTTTCATACCAAAAATTGGTAAGCAGGACTATTCTTACTTACTTATTTACTTAGGTGGGCATAACAGTTCGGGGTGAACCTGGGCCTCAACCAACATCCTTCTATAACGACTTCGATTTCGGGCGAGCTCTCTCCAGTTTCGCACTCCAAGTCGGTTGAGGTCTTCATCCACTTGATTGCGCCACCTAAGACGAGATCTTCCCCTTCCGCGATTTCCCTGCAATGTGCTTTCGAACACCCGACGAGCCGGAGCGTTTGGGTCCATCCGCTCTACATGGCCCAACCATCGTAGCCTCGCGATGCGTACTCTTCTGGCTATGCCCATGTCGCGGTACAGCTCATACAGCTCGTTGTTGTATCTTCTTCTCCACACATTGTTTTTGCATACGGACCAAAGATCATTCGGAGAATTTATCTTTCGAAACGACCAAGGGTTTCCTCATTCTCTTTCGATAAGGTCCATGCTTCCGCGCCGTACAGCAGGACTGGGATGATCAAGGTCTTATACAAGGTTACCTTGGTTTTTCTGGAGAGGGTCTTGTTTCTCAATTGCCTTCTTAACCCAAAGAAGCAAAGGTTGGCAAGAGTTATTCTCCGTTTGATCTCCGCACTGATGTTGTTGTCCGTGTCTACAGTGGATCCTAGGTAGACGAAGTCCTGTACTACCTCGAAGTTATGTCTGTCTATTGTGACGTTTTGTCCAATTCTTCGATGTTCTGTGTCCTTGTTTGATGACAGCATAGGCGGATCCACGGGGGGGGGTTTTCGGGTCCGGACCCCCCCCCCCCCCCCCCCCCCCCCCCCCCCCCCCAATCGGGAAAATAAAAGATGTTATTTGTAACATTTATCTGTTCCTAATGTTCAAATTATAAAAATATAATCGACATTCTTGAACGACTTGCTATTGATGACCTGAAAAATATCGTCAGATTGATGTTTGCATATGTCAATCGATGCGATAAAAGGGACTTACTAGGCAAAAAATCGGTTGTTGGATCTTGATTGATTACACAAGTTCTTTTATTGAATATTCATGAAGTGCAATCAGAAATTGTAACATCGCTATTATTTCACAAAATATAAATTCAGAGAAACGATTTTTTGATGGGTTTGAATGCTACATTAGCGCCTTTCAGAGCCGTGTAAGCTTTCACTTTTGCTTAAAAGGTGCCTTTTCTCGCACATCGCGTCACATATAAACTTTTTTACATGTAAATTTTTGATCCAAAGATACTTACCAGTAAAGCATCAAGCGCATTTTGGATGTTCTGGCCGTGGATTCGTTGTCACCACATCATGACTTCTGACAGAAAATTTTCTTTCGAACAATCCAATATATCTTCGTAAAATGTGTAGAGGTCAGCGCATTTCTTTTCGTTAAATTTTTGTTTAAAAAACAGTTGCTTGAAACTTTGGAAAATGGATTTGTTTTCCGAGATCTGACTTTTGAGTTGAGAAATGAACGTATCAAGAAACGGAATGTAGAAAGAAACTCAGTAGTAGTCTTCAATACTTTGTGCTTGAACGTTGCAACGATTTTATTGTTGATTGCAACGTCGGCGGCGGCGGCGGCGTGCAATTTCATTGTGATTTCGTATTCAGAACAAATTCTAGCAACATGCTCACAATTGACGTGGAGAGTAGAATCTGCGTTTTCGCGTTTGTACGTAAATTCATTCAAAGCGTCATCTGCCAGCTTAGTAGCCTCACCCAGATCTTGGTTTTTAGATTGCAATTCCCGACTCAAAGGCAAAACAATCGAATTAACTGATTCCATAATGGCGATTTGGAATTCAACCGTCGAAATCGATATCAAAAGATGCAATGCATTTTGCGAAGTATCTCCATCTTCTTCCAAAGATTCAATGGCAGCCGGTTGCAATTCAACGTACGTTCCAACTGCTTCATGAGACTGAGCCCACTTGGTAGGACAAACAGACTTCAACTTTTGTTTTTTTCTCACTTTGATTGTCATTTTTGAAATTTCTTGGTGTAGAACGTCTTCAATCGCTCCGATAGTTCCTAACGCATTTTTGATTCCTGACACTTCGCATGCTGCATTGACTGCCAAACTAAAGCTATGTGCAGCGCAATGTACATAAATTGCCAGGGGAAAATACGATCTCAGATGTCGAATCCTTGGCCATACATATATGAGCAGTCGACGCCAACATCATGTAAATAATTTCTGATTGAATCTGCTAAACCTCGTATATATAAATAAAATTTTGAGTAATGGACCCCCCCCCCCCCCCCCATGCCCAAATCCTGGATCCGCCACTAGATGACAGCATATACTTCGTTTTGCCCTCATTAACCATCAAACCCATTTTTGCCGCTTCTGTTTCAATACTCGCCAAAGCACCTATGACATCACGCTTTTTTCTTCCCATTACGTCAATATCGTCTGCGTAGGCGAGTAAAGGCCCCAGCCCATAGAACGCGTTGCGCGCGTGCGGCACCGCTTCCAACTGACAGCTCGATTAAATACACACGTTCTTATGAGAGGTGACCCATAAGCACCGCGAGTAACGCGCCGAAAGCGCCGAGTAGCCCAACTTTCTACTTTGTCGCGGCTCTCACGCGGTGACAGAAGAGAGACATGCGCAGTCACAACCAATTGGAAGTTTTCTCTTATATGGAAAAAGTGACAATGGGCGCGTTCAAGAACCTATCGGATAGCCTATCTCAGATAGCCGTATCTTAGATATCTTTTTGAACGATCGACAACAGACAACAGCTGTGAAATATTAAAATTCGACTTTTGAAAACAAAAAACATTCAAAATATCATTGCTTGACGATTATAACTTATTTTTTTCGATTTCCCACACGTAAACAACAACAACAAGCTATCCGGATACGATTCTTGAACGCCCCAATTTTGACTAAATTTATCTGTCAAAACACCGCAACGGATTCTATGGGTCACCCCCATCAGTTGCGCGCGGCAAAACCCACCGCATCAGTTGCCGCGCCGCTTCTACCGCACGCAACGCGTTCTATGGGCTGGGGCCTTAATTGTACAGACTTTTGAAAGATTGTTCCTCTGGTGTTGACGTTTGAGTTTCTTACAATCTGTTCAAGTATGATGTTGAAGAAATCGCATGACAGCTTGTCGCCTTGCCTAAAGCCTTTTTCGACATCAAAGGTCTCGTTGAGTTCTTTACCGACCTTGACGGAGCAGCGTGAATTCTCCAAAGTCATCCTGCATAGTCGTACGAGTTTTGCAGGGATGCCGAAACTAGACATGGCTCTGTACAGCTCGTCTCTGTAAATGCTGTCATACGCGGCCTTGAAATCGATAAAAAGATGGTGAATATCGATATTACGTTCTCGGGTTTTTTCCAAGATCTGCCGTAATGTGAAAATTTGGTCTATTGTGGACTTCTCTGGTCTAAAACCACATTGATAAGGACCTATCAAGTTGTTGACGTGGGGTTTCAGACGTTCACATATTACAGCAGACAAGATCTTATAAGCGACGTTAAGGAGGCTTATCCCTCTATAATTTGCGCAATTGTGAGGGTCTCCCTTCTTTAGGATCGGGCATACGATACTGAGGTTCCATTCATCGGGCATGCTTTCTTCCGACCATATCATACAGACCAGCTGGTGCATGCTGCTTTCCAACTGGTCACCAGCTGCCTTGAAGAGTTCGGCATCAAGGCCATCTGCACCTGCAGTCTTATTTGATTTAAGTTTGCATATGGCAAGCTTAACTTCCTCTAGGTCGGGAGGACGGCAGGACTATTCACTCACCAAGAACCTAAACCCAACAGTCTTACCTTCTTCCTGCTTAAAACGCTGGAAAGAATGGTTGAGATTTTCATTCACACCTCAAAGTCTTTTTTTTTGCATCTCAGAGATTAAGTCGCACGAAGCTTAGAGCAAGCTCATTTGTACGTACTTCTTCGCTCTTCATCATAAATGCAAGTGCTAGAGGTTAGAAAACACCAACACCAGCACAAAGAGAACGTATAGAAGATATATATATATAAAAAAAAATACAAATAGTGACATACAATATAGAACACCTAATATGAAATACATAATACAATAATAATTAAACAAAACTACTAGAAATAAAACAAAGTATAAACTACAAATATTTTGAAGGACAATAAACTAAGAAACATTGAACAAAAATCACGCATGTGGAGCACTGGTTTTAAATTTTTGTTTTAAACTGTATTTATTAATGTTGAAATCTAAAAGTAGGGAGTTAGAATTGTATAATCTACTCATGCGCGATAGCGGCTCATTCATACCGTAAATGGTTCTATGATGGGGGCAATGAATCAACTCCAGATTACGCAAGTGGTGAGATCCTCCGCGGTAGTTAAAACCTATGGACGAGAGCAAGTAAGAAGCATCTATAAAGCCAGTCACAAGCCAATGGAAAAATACTAAGTCATTGTTAATACGTCTTCGACTTAATGGTTTGCAATTGCAAAAGTTGAATTCGATGTTCATAAGGAGGTAGATTGAATGGATCTTCCCAAGGAAGACCCTTCAAAGCAAAACGTATAAATTTGTGTTGTACTGCCTCAATACGATGTTTATGAATTTCATATGGGGGAGACCTTCTTGGTACAAGGATTGAATGCGCGATTGACATGAAAGATTTTGCGGTGGGCATTTTCATCGACACAGAAGATGCTTTTGACAATGTTAGCTTTGATGGTATGTGCAACGCTGGCGCGGAAGAATCATTGGTCTTGTGTATTAAAACAATGCTAATGAATAGAACTTTGATCGTTGAAGCGGAGTTTGGAAAATATGTTACAACAGGGGTAAATAAGGGCTGTCCAGTGTTTACAAGGTGACGTTCTTTCTCCTCTTTTGTGGTGCATGCTGATCGATTCTCTATATATATCTGATATCTCTACTTTAAAGCTTTTATCAGATTTTTCTGTTAAGAGATGGCAAAAAGCTTGCAGCTTGCTTGTTAAAAAGTTGCAGCTTGCCTCCTAATGTTCGGAAGCATATGAACGTTAAGTCTGACGGCATCCAACGGATATACATGAGTGCTCTTGACAGATCCAATCACTGATGGAATCCTTCACTTAGGGCTCCACATTTGAATGGTAACCTAAAACTATTAATTTGTTCATATAGGATGTACGTCAAGTTGTGTGTCAACAGTTTGCACGAAAAAGAATCAGAAATAACTGGATCTTAGAATCTCTTGGCAACTCAAAAACCTTTCAAGTTTGTCTCTGTGAACAGAAATAGACAGAGCTTGAACTCTTCCATATATCAGTGACAAATTCCCATCACACAACTGAACAAAACTCAAAGTACTAAACACTTTACAAACATTTCCTAAGGCAACGTCAGTAAATTCCTCTTCCTTGTTATAAGATGGGAAAACGAAAACTCATCACCCCAATTCTAACTCAAGTATTTGCTTTACTGCTCAGTTGCTTAAAAACAAAATTGTCCCTCTTGTTGGCTTTTGTGAGAGGAGAATATCATTTCAAAAGACACCATATCCGCTTGATATTTAAAACAAAAATGACAAATATGCATTTGTGTTGGTGAAAGGCGATTTTGAATAGAATTTCGTTGTTATGACGCTTGACGGTTGTCCGTAACGACAGTACAGAGCAGAAGTTTCAAGTTTCTTCAAAAATAAGTCTGGAAAACATGACAGGTTCATCGTCAGTCAAAAGGGAAGAAGATTACGTTAAAATAAATCAATTTCAAATGAATCTGGGAACATTCTGTGGCGTGCGGAAATTCAATTATCCAAGTTTGCAGGTGTAAAGTGTGTGCAATTATTACTGTCAGATGCAGTTGTTACTACACCAACCATCAGGCAAAGTCAAAGACTGGTTGTGAAAAAGGACGTTTTGAGATTGTCTGTCTCGTTGTTTTGTGTTTCTTTTTTATTGTTGTCTGGGACGAAGCTGATCATGGAGAAGGAAACTCAATATAAATGTTTCTTTGCATTGGAATGGGTTGCAATAATCTTACTGATGTTTCTATTATTTTCGTTATCTTTGCAGACAAATACCATCTGCTTATGGAAAAGGAAATGGAGGAACGGCGATTCCACTGCCAGCTACTGTTTTGGTGCAGAGACGATGTCCACCGGATAAAGTTCGACCCTTACCACCTACTCCAAACCATTCTCCTAGTAAGTAATAGTTGTACTTTTATCTTTATAAAAATAAATTGCAGTTCACGAAGACTCTTGAAACAGAAGTTGAATTTACGCACGTAAGCTTTGTATTTTATAATTTGGCGAAGTGAGGTAGCCCTGAGTTTTAATTTGGTTGTATATATATGCATATATAAAAACCTACAATAAACCAAAGAAACTTACATAGGTAGACATTACAGTTCGGGATAGACCTGGGCTTCAACAAATATCGAAAACGACTTCGATTTCGGGAGCGCTCTATCCAGTTTTTCAATTTGTATGCCAGTTGAGGCCTTCTTCCATTTGATTGTGCTACTAAGACGAGGTCTTCCCCATCCGCGATTCCTCTGTAATGTGCTTTCTCTTTATGGCCCAGCCATCTTAGTCTCGTGAATCGCACTCTTTTTGCTATGCCCATGTCATGAATCGTGATACAGGTCATACAGCTCGTTGTTGCTTCTTCTCCACAAATTGTCTTGGAAAGGCTAAGGGTTTCCTCATCCAGCTGGAGCACTGAGACCTAATTACCGGTCCATTGTACTACCAGTTAGCAACCTTCTATTTGTTATAGCTTTCCAGATGTTAGGAGAAAAGCCAAAAGACGCTGCCATGATAGGGAGCCTAAGTTCTCATCTCATGTTCTCCACAAGATTCACAGAGTGTGGTATCACTTAAGCCTAACACGTTTAAATGCTTGGCAAAAGAGAAGTGCCCGCTAGCAACGCCAGTAAGCTTTCTACAGTCTTTTCTGCTACGAGCTAGCAAAAATGTTACAGTCTTCTTACTAACGTTGGGGAGCATACGTTTGGTTTGTCTGCATCTAATGGAGGCATGCCATCTACGGTTACGATAAGGTCCATGCTTCAGCGCCGTATAGTGGGACTGGCATGATCAAAATCTTATAACTGGTTATCTTGGTTTTTCTAGGGAATTTTAAATCATTTCTGAATTGCCTTCTTAACCCAAAGAAGCAACGGTTGGCAAGAGTTATTCTCCGTTTAATCTACGCACTGTTGTTGTTTCCCTTATAGTGGAACATATATATAATATAATAAATTTTTTGTTGTTGAAGAAATTTTCAGAAAAGTTGAGGTTATGTTTTTCTGGATTAGGTTAACCCTTGAATTCCAAACTACAAAGCTTCCATGAGTAAGTATATTTTAGGAAATATATATGAACTATACAGGTTACGAATCAAGTACTTAAAAGTGGCTATCAGAAGATGATTTCGAAAAGAAAATAAGTGACAATCTGACAATAGTCGCACTTTTAACTATTTTCATTAATCATATTGAGTATTTTTTAGTTAATTCTGGGAAAAACATTGATTGACTTTTAAAATAGTCAACAACAACTTTATTCTAGTAACATTGACTATTGTATAGTTGATTTAGAGGGAAAACATCAAGTGACTATAAAAGAGTTAAATATAACTATGCTATTGGTAACATTGACTATTGTATAGTTGATTTTAAATGAAAACATCAAGTGACGATAAAATAGTTAAAAATAACTATGTTATTAGTAACATTAACTATTGTATAGTAAGTTTAAAAGGAAAATATCAAGTAATTATCAAATAGTTGAAAATAACTATGTTATTAGTAACATAGACTACTGAATAGTTGAATTGAAAAGAAAACATCAGGTAATTATAAAATAGTCAACGATTACTATAATTTGTAGTAAAATGTACTATTTCGTAGTTAATTTTAAAATTAACTATGACAGTAGTCGTGTTTAACTATTTTTAACTATAAAAAATAGTGTTCCCGATTTTTATTACGAAAATAGTTAAAAAATAGTTATTATTGACTATTTTTTTCTCTGAGTGTAGGTAGACGAAGTCCTGTATTACCTCGAAGTTATGTCTGTCTATTGTTACGTTCGTTCTGTGTCCCTGTTTGATGACAGCAGTTACTTCGTTTTGTCACATTAACCATCAAACTCATTTTTGCATCTCCTTTTTAAATACTCGCAAATTCACCTATTACATCACGCTTCCTTTTTCTCATTACGTCAGTATCGTCTGCGTAAGCGAGTAACTGTACGCAGACTTTTGAAATATTGTTCCTCTGGTCTTGACGTTTGAGTTTTGTACAATGTTTTCAAGTATGTTTAGAAACTGCATAACAGTTTGTCCCCATTCAAAGTTCCGGTGACCGGTGAGCTCTTTACCGACCTTGACGGAGCAGCGTGAATTCTCCAAAGTCATCCTGCATAGTCGTACGAATTTTGCAGAGATTCCGATACTAAACATGGCTCTGTACAGTGTACAGCTGGTCTCTGTAAATACTGTCATAAGCGAAAATTTGGGCGATTGCAGACTTCTCTGATCGAAGAACACATTGATAAGGACCTATCGAATTATTGGTTTCAGACGTTCAGTTGGTGCTTGCTGCTTTCCAATTGATTTCCAGCTACCTTGAAAAGCTCGGTGTCAAGGCCATCTGCACCTGCAGTTTTATTGAAATTGAAATTCGCATATGGCATGCCTTACTTCTTCTAGATCCAGAGGGCTTTCTTGATCATCGACCAAGTTGAGTGGGGTTTTCTGACTGCGGAATCAGTGTCTTCATCGCCGTGAAGCAGCTTGCAGAAGTGGTCTCTCCAGATCCGCAGTAGCGACTTCGATTGTATCAAAATGTTTCCCTGCTGGCCTTTACAGGTTTGAGTTCTAGGCTTGCCACCTTGGCAAGATCTTTTTTCATTTTGGTAAAACTTCTGTAAGCGTTAATAATTTGGCAAGCAACGGTTATAAGCAAAAAAGCAATTAAATGTTATAAGCGTTAACGTTATAAGCAAGCAATAGGTAACAAAGCAACAAATTTACAACATGCAAAAATATATTATTAAAATAAAACAACGTCTGTTCACTGCGACAACTTTATTACAACTGATTCTTATTTCCTAAGTTCTACGATATCATTTCACAGAAGCGGTAAAAAGAGATGAACAGGAATCATTTTATACTATTTACATAGGTCATACGATATCACCGCAAGAGAGAATTTGAGAAGATTAGATATTAGATTTACACATTACCGTATTTATGTAGAGAATAACATATGTATGTATTCTACTATATTGTTTTAAATCTTCGGAGTACAGGTGGTCAATCATTTAATCGTGGAATAATTTATGTTAATTGTCTTACAACTTAACCCTCCTGTTTACAAATCGCCCTCGATTTACTTTTTGTTTTTAGTGATAACAAAAGTTATATAGATAGTCATACAAATAAAAATTTGATAATATAAAACTGATATTGTACAACACGATAGTATTGACATTCATTTTTATAATACAATACATAATTTGAAACATTTTCTTTTTAAACAAAGTTTGCAACATTTTCTTTTTAAACATAATTTGCAACATTTTCTTTTTTAAATTAACGAACATTAATTTTTTACTTTTTAATTTTTTTATTTTTTTTTTTATTTTCTTTTCATACGAGTTTGTCTCTTGAGGATACATTAAAACAAATAATAAATATAAAAGTAGCATTAAAAGTTGTCAATGAGTTGAGGATTTGGTATGTCAGAGAAATCAAGTTGAAACATATGGTTTCATATTTTCCGGACAAGCAACTTTCTCATAAGGTATGCGTGCAATTAAATAGCGGTCGATTTGTAGTTTTCTTACGACCTTTAAATTTATCAAGAAGTTTCTTGTTAATGCCAGGTGTAGTTATAACGTTTTTGATCATAACAAGATCACCAATATTATATACATTAGGTCTTTTATGATGTTTGTCATAATATTCTTTATTAGAATTTTGACTCTGAATAGTGTTTTCAGTAGCTTTCTGCGTTAACGACTCTATGTCCCTTGATTCTTTAGATAAAATATTTTTTTCTAAATGTTCTTTTTTTGTTTTAAAATTTCGAGTAACTAAATTCTGGTCCTCGTAACTTAAATTTTCGTTAATTCTTGAGCAAACCGGCTCATTTTCATCTGCTATATCGATACTCATTATTTCATTGACAAGTTCTTCACAAAAAGTTTCTTTTGAATTGCTTGTTTCACATGAATCATAATTTTCTTCTGGAAATTCAATAAAATTTATATTTTGGTCTTCTATTACGAGTTTTATATTGACCTTTTGCAAAAAATCTCTTCCTAGAACTATAGCATTTTGCATTGTCTCATTTTTAACAACGAATAAACAAATCCTAACCTTATTAGTTTTGACCTTGACACTACAAAAAACACTTCCTAACAAAATCAAATTAGCATTATTTATACCTACGAAATCTTGCTGAAGGGTTGGTACAGATGTCATCAAATACGGTGGTACATAACGCTGCTGCACAAAACTTATGGGGCTACCAGTGTCGATCAAACTCATAGCATGCATCGTCAACTGCATAGGACCGGTGTCATCTTCTTGGAATCCAAACTCGAACATGTTATGAAAGTTTCCCGTGTAGGAACTCGGAAAAGGTTGGGATTCTTCCTGGTGACCAAGATTTTGAACTATAAGAACCGATGATAATTGTGAACAGTTCTTCATAACATGCCCTTTCTGTCCACAACGAAAGCAGGTTCCATTTTCTCTTTTAAGCTCTGGGCAGTTTGGTGACATGTGTCCAGTTTCGTTGCAATTGAAGCACTTAATGGTAATATTAGGAGTTGTGCTAGGTAGGTTTCCTGCATGTGTTGTTGCCTTACGGTTAACAGAAGTAAGAGGTTGTGGTTCGTATCTCATTTTCTCATATTTTCTTAAAATAACTTTAAGATCGGCAACATTATTTGCTGTTAACAAAATTTGCTTATTAAAAATGGAATCAGGAATTCCGTTTATGACGTAGCTAACAACGTCTTGCTCCTCTATATCTGCTTGAGAAGCTATCTCTTGCATTGACAATAAATATTGTTGAAAAGTTTCGTCTTTGCGTTTTTTACGTAATCGCAGCATGTTGTGAACATCTGTGGCCGAAGCATGGTTGTAAAATTCAGTCAGTAAAGCCGTTTTCAACTCAACCCAAGATCGACACGTGGTTGATCGCAGGAACATTTTCGCAGTGCCTCGCAACAATCGCTTAGCATAGACAAAAGATTCTGGCTCAGTGAATTTGTAAATTAGTTTTGAATCCTCAAAATGAGCGATCCACTTCTTTATGTTGTAATTATCATCCCCTGAAAAGGTCGACATCGTATCTTCAACATCACGAAAGGAGTATGACGTTGGCAGAACATCTCTTCGGGAACAACTTAAATCTGCTAACCTTTGTTCCAACAAAGCAATTTCCTCCTTTTTTTTGATTATCTCACGCAAACTCTGCAACCTCTGAGAAACCATTCGATCTTCCTCTAGCAAGTCCATATTAACCAAACCTCCACTACTATTGTGACCATCATCACATTGACCATCATTGTCTTGATCATCGCCATCTCGATCATCGTCAGACCCATCACTGGAAAATAGCTTCTGTAAACGACCATCGTCGAGAAGTGCTATTCTTTCCTCCAATCGCAGCTTCAATGTAGGTTTCAATCCGCACGTGGACAAACTCAATGCGGCTAGCTTAGCCTTAAGTCTCGGAACAGTTGCATTTTGCACGAATAATGCGGCACGATGATTTGCATTCATAGTTTATCAAATATAAAACTAAAGCGCAATGTAACTCTAATGCATGCAAAAATCAATCAGGTTTCTAATCCCACTTCTGATTCTTGTAAGCGTTAATAATTTGGCAAGCAACGGTTATAAGCAAAAAAGCAATTAAATGTTATAAGCGTTAACGTTATAAGCAAGCAATAGGTAAAACAAAGCAACAAATTTACAACATGCAAAAAAATATCATTAAAATAAAACAACGTCTGTTCACTGCGACAACTTTATTACAACTGATTCTTATTTCCTAAGTTCTACGATATCATTTCACAGAAGCGGTAAAAAGAGATGAACAGGAATCATTTTATACTATTTACATAGGTCATACGATATCACCGCAAGAGAGAATTTGAGAAGATTAGATATTAGATTTACACATTACCGTATTTATGTAGAGAATTACATATGTATGTATTCTACTATATTGTTTTAAATCTTCGGAGTACAGGTGGTCAATCATCGTGGAATAATTTATGTTAATTGTCTTACACTTCCGAATCACATTCTTGTCAGAGCTTCTCTCAATTTTCCCAAACGAGCGGTTCTCATGCTGCTACATTTTGTTTTTGAAAATTCGATGTTCTTTCCTTCTTTTCTGCTTGTAAATCTCGTTATACTAGTCGAAAGCAGCCCAGAACCCAGAACCTTGCTGGACGGCAGAGGATTCAAGTAGCAGTCACACTCAATTGGAGAAGACACTGGCAATCTACACACAGTCACATAAGTAACTAGCCCCATTATGTTATCAGACACAAAAATACCGTTAGATACAAATTAACTTTTTTCTTGTCATATACAACACTGCTGTAAACCAAAATAACGGACAATTTTTTTTCTTTGTTGTAATTTCATTAATTCTAGCCAAGTGCAAAAAAAAATCATGCTACAAAAGTTTGTATACAGGTTGTTTTTTTTTTACATAGTTAAAAAAGTTTCTTCCGGTCAGTTAATACTTTAAAGTGAATTTTTGTTCGCAAGGTAATTAATATAATCTAAATTGAGCTCAGTAAAATTAAAAAATATCCTCTTGGTCTCATCGTGTTAAGTATACACTTT
Source organism: Melanostoma scalare (assembly GCA_949752695.1). Taxonomy (NCBI): domain Eukaryota; kingdom Metazoa; phylum Arthropoda; class Insecta; order Diptera; family Syrphidae; genus Melanostoma; species Melanostoma scalare. The sequence goes on from OX456984.1 coordinate 89,695,546, forward strand.
TGTGATTGAGTGTATTGTAATATTTTATCATTTAAAAAAGTATGCAAAATTGGAATGAACATCCGAATTTCGCCTACGGCTATCTTTGAAAATAAATCGAAAAACGATGTTTCTTTTTCATGAGATGGCAAAGCGTGGGCATAGGAATTCGCTTCGATTTCAGATTACAAATGGTGATCAATGGATCTTCTCAACGAAGTGTAGGTATATTGCATGCTATAAATTCATTGCAACATAAAAATTAACAAGATACAACTTTTTCTCCGGCTTTAACCTTCTTTTTAAAGTTAACACTATATAACATCAACTATACATACATAAATATGAACCATCGCGCTCCGCCGCCGGTCGCTGTGCTAACTTTATTCTCAAAGCAAACATGAAATTCCAGTCTTTCTCCAAAGTCAATCCAATAAAAAAATATTACAAGAGCAACGCAAGACATTTGCCAGAATGACAAACGAGATAAACAATAAACAAAAAATACTGGTTGCAAAATGGAAATAAAGCGAATTCAGATAAGAAGGAGGATCACAAGGAGTTCAGAACGCCAGTTTCTGGTGCAACCGCATGATAATGCTGTGATGCAGATGCATTTTTTTTTTAATAAATTAGTTTATAAATTTTAGGCGCCGTGAATCGAGAGAAGCTTGGGACGGAAGAGAGACAGTTCCTTGTTGGTTGACTTTTCTTGTTTGTGATTCAGAGTAAAATTGTCCGAGCAATGTGATGCCTTAAATGGTCTGAGACACTTGTACAATGTACAATATTATGAAGTCTTTTTGGGGTAGTTTGCGCTCAGTAAACAAATTTGAAAGAGCTACGGGTTTCTTCGTTGATGTTAAAATGAAAAATATTAAAAAAATATGAAATTTTTTCGTATGTTCAGCTAGTAATTACAGCGCAACAACCTGCAAAAGTACGAAGGTAAAAAGAAACTATGTTCATTTCATTATGTTTCTCCTAGATTGATTTGTTCGTTTGAAAAGGATTATTAAGAAGTTTTCCTCGTATTAGCATCATAGTTTAGAAGTATTAAAACGAATGACTACACTTATAAGAGACTTATGTAAGCCTTAAATATTATCAACTTGCAATCCATACCTCAAAACTTTTATCTGTTTGTGTTTCGCAATCAAGCTTATTGTTGTTATTATTGTTTACAATATACACTATAGTAGCATCACGGAGGAGAAATCGTTGATATCAACGTCTATACTCTACATTCAGCGCACCACCAGAGAGTAGTGATTTCCAACTCTATGAACTGCATGAAGTATTGCAAACTATTGTTAAAGACCTGTGAAAGTCATCACGTGCAATACATAACATAAAGCAGCGTTGATGAAATTTATCCAAATATTTTTATTGTAATTAGAAATATTTTAACAAAACCTCCTAGTACCGCCTCCACTGAAAGGAGTTTTTCAAAATTAAAATCAATCAAAACATATTTAAGCAGTAAAACTCGATAAGAAAGGCTTTCAGGTTTCAGCTCTGGGAGTCTTAACTGTTGAAGATGAAATAGCTTTTAAACTTGATTACTAAGCCTAATTAAGGAATTAAGTAATGCTTAAAACAGGAAATTTATATTTTTATTTTTTCCTTCTCAATGCTATTGAATAAGGGTTTATATTTAAAAATCAATTGTTTTTTATGTACTAACTTGGGGATGAAATAATAGGCGGGGATGAAATAATAGACAACAAAGCATTTTTCTGTCGTAATTTTCCACAGTAAAAACAGGATGGCATTGACTGATGGATTAATAGTTTCCAGCTTTGAAAATAAGATGGCACCACCATTGATTTCATTTCATTAAGCTTTTCGAAAGTACGTGTTAAAAAAAAAGTGAAATTTGCAAAGAAATTTTTTCTCTCGATTTAAAATTAAAGAAATAAAAACTATATTCATATTGAATTTTCGCCCTGTTTTTCACCTGGGGGTGTATATAACACAGGATTTTGCACCAGTTCTTTTTTTCTGAAGCTAATAGCTTTCCTCATGGAATTATTTGACTAAAATATATAGCCCAATGCAAGCAAAATACAAATCAAACAAACAAACAAAGCAGTAGAAAATGATCAAAAGGGAAAGATATACGAGTATGTATGAAAATCAAACATTCTCCAATAGAAATTCATGTTTGGGACTAGCAGTACGTGTTTCAACTTAATTTAATTTGGGTTGTGTTTATTTGCGCAGTAATATTATAGTTCAATTTCACGGTTTTGTGAATAGAATCAACTTATTTTCTTTCTTAACCTATCGAAAAGACTGGTCAATAGTGTAAAATTGCTTTACCACAGATTTGGATAAAAAATAAATTGATTCTGTTTGCCATTGGAAAATCTCATAAAAGATTAGTTTTTAATATCTTTTTACATACTCCCCGAATATACCCGAAAATTTTTTTTCAACAGAATAGCTGACTTTGACATAGAGCTTTCTTCACTGCTGGACGATGCCTCCAAAAATAGTAAAAAAGAGCTGTAAGAGAGAATTTGATATATGTATGGAAAATAAGAAAAAAAAATACAAATTCATACCTGGCTTTGTATCGTTATTCATTTGATAGAACAATTAACGAAACAAACCTGGTATGAATTTGATTTTGTTTTATCTTGAATTTTACAGAGAGCTTTGAAAAGTAACAGCAAGCCTTGACGTTGAGCACCATCTTGTTGCTGAAAATAGAACTGAAAATACTGTGGATAGACCGTTTTTTTTTAACTTGAATGTCTTACTAGCTACTGGCTTAAAAAAACACACCTAATGTAACATCCGAAAGTTGAAAGATTCAAATAACAGAAACCATCTCTGGACTAGACTATATTTACCCTAAGAATTTCATAAAAAATCTGTTACGCGGTTTGAGAGTCAATGGCAAAATAGCATACATACATTCATTATTTAGAAGATTTCAAAAACACATAATTTTTCGAGTTTATATCTGTAGAAACCGGAATACGAGTAAGTTTAAACGGGACAGGAATATTTGTAATGCTGACATAAATAAAATACAGTTGTGTCCAAACGAAAGTAAAAAATAAAGTTTTTCTTTGTTAAAAACATTAAGAACTCCACCACATCATTAACCCCAACGCTCGTTTTCAATGTTTAATCTGGTGCCGTGAGATAAGGCCAAGTGAAGTAAGGCCAAATGGAGGGATTTGGCTTTATTTCGCTTGTTAAAAGTGAAATAAAGCCAAATTTTAACGTTTGGCATTATTAAACTTTGTTGAAGTGAAATAATGCCAAACAGATTAACTCATTCAAGGGGAAATAAGGCCAAATGCTATAATTTGGTCTTATTTCGCTTTGCGAAAGTGAAATAAGTCCAAGTCAATTTGAAACCGGAGAAAAAGTCAAATTGTATTTTTTTTGTATATAAATTGCTTTCCTATTTCATTACAGATCTGGTAGGCAAAGTATAAATTTTTTTGTTTTTGGTAACGGGTCTTCCCGTTAGATAATGTGAGCTCATTGATGAGAAACAATTTTGCTTTCTTGTCATTCGCATACATAGTTTCAAAGGCAACGTGAAAGCATGGAACATATGGAAGATCTCGTAAGGAAAACTAAAAAGGCGAGTGTATAATGTTTAATGTAGTTAAATTTCCTTACTCGAAAAATAATAATAGCAACAAATTCGCGCGAATTTTTTGCTATTATTATTTTTTTAGTAAGGTATTTAAATACATTAAACATTATTCACTCGTTTATTTGGTTTAATGTATTTAAATTTCCTTACTATAACTATATAAAAAAGAACAACCCGATTCTGTGCCCAATTTGTAGGCAAATTGTTGAAAACTGCACAAAAATCTTCTGTTAGTTCTATACATTTGCTATACTGATTTGGAAATTTATGTACAAACTTTAACTGTTGCTTATATGTACATGTACATTGTACATACCTACATAATAAAAAGATCGTTGACTTAAATATGTTCTCTTCATTTCAAAAATTTAAGAACGGTTTTTAGTTCATTTTGGGCAATTTAGGCAATCGAAAGCGAAATAATGACAAATTGGCCTGCCTTATTTCACTTTGACAAAGTGAAATATGGTCAAACGTTACAATTTGGTCTTATTTCACTTTAAAAAAGCGAAATAAGTCCAAATCTCTTCATTTGGCCTTATTTCACGGCACCATTTACTCTATCGACGAAGCCTATTTGCTGGCAACCTTTTTTGTTGCAAACTCAAAACTTACGATAGCATATTGACTCCGTTTGAGCTTGAGACTGTAAATTCTGCGATGAACTATATCTTTTTCGTACTCGTTGCGAAAGTCTTCAAAGATCTCAATTACATAAATCCGCTGGTGAAAATGATATCCTCGCCGTTACTCTGAAGAGGTGTTCGAATCGTGAAATATCTTGAAGACGGAAAGCTGCTCATTGACCGACAGTACAAAAGGTGCGCTGGTGATTTGATGGGAAATCTCACTGGAAAGTGGAAGCAATCTTCACAAGCTGTTTTGCAGGAAGTAAGATTACTGAACTTGATATTTCTAAGGGATTTGATAGAGTTTGGCATCAGTCTCTCTTATGGAAAATGCGTGACTTTTGTATCGATGAGTTTCTTCTTGGCTGTACTAAAAACTATTTCATCGATCGTTCAATGCAAGCTGTATTAGACGGTCTTAAGTCTAATACTCACCTTACTAATTCTGGTTTGCCCCAGGGCTCCATTTTGTCTCCGACTCTCTTCCTTATCTTCATTAATGAACTCTTGTCTGAAACTTTTAATCCTCTTGCTGAAGACTCAACCCTCAGCTTTTCATATTCGTTTCCAAATTAAGGTCCCTGTTCTTCGGATGTTGAACTGAAGCGTTTGATAAGCTCATTGAATTCTAACCTTGGCAGCATTTTTATATGGGGTAGTAAAAACCCAATAGAATTCAATGTTTCAAACACTCAATGATGTCTCTTGTCGTTAAGGCTTAATTTTCCCCCACTGCCATTATTCATGAATGGTACCTGCATCCAAGAAACCAAAAAGCTGCCAGTACTTAGTATGCGTGAAAACGATGATCTTTCTTGGAAGGACCACATATTTGAAGTCGCGAAAAATGCTGCAAAATTCTTAGAACTCAAAATAGAGCATTAAAGTTGATAGGCGACAGTTCAATTGTAGATTCAATCGATTCCCTGTAACATTATCGTTACGTTTCCAGCCTCTAAATTTTTAATGGCAATTTTTACTATTAAAATAACCACTTGCATTCCTCCCCTGAAACAATTAACCGCAATACCCGCCTCGCAAGGAATGCGCATCAGTTTTCACTTCAGCCCAATTTCGGTCGTTAAGTTTAGAGTTTCATATTTTATTTAAAAACCCGAATGTGGAATGCCTTACCCGACTTTGTTTTTCCCCTGCATTGCAACTCACAAAAGTGTAAAAGCAATGTGCATCGGTGTCTCCTATTAAATGCTCTCCTATTTTCCTAAATGTCCGTACTGTGTCCTATAACATTATCAGTGTGTTCATAACGCCTTAATGTGCGGGAAACTTATGTATTTGATAATATTTCCTTATCGCTCAACATTCTACGAAATTTTGCGAATTCTATCTCTCTTTCCTAAACCGTTGTAAGCCCTGGGATCTACATGCTCCTCATTTGTTGCAAAAGTTTTTAAGTGTTTCAGTACTATATGTAGCACCTTCGGGAAGACAGGGGCCGAAGTGCTAAAAATTCTGAAAACGCGTTAAATATGCCAATGGGTTTTAAAAACTAATTTTTACCAGTAAAACCAAAGACACTCACTAGATTCAGTTGATTTTCGCCTGAGGGCAGTAGTGCTTTTGTACCATTCGTTCGATTTTTTAATGATATTGGAGCCTCAAGGTCACTAAGGTAAATATGTATGCCTTTTTTTGCTTTACATTCTGGAAAGACATGGTCACATTTGTGTACTTATGCCTAGTTTGAGAGCAAATATTAGACAAAACCAAGTGCTTACTTTGGTCACAATTGCAAGACTATTCAAATTTTGGTGCAAAAAGGGTATAATTGTATGCATACCTTATTTTCATTAAATTTAGTAAATGAATAAATAAATTCACTCTTTTGAGTTACATAATTTATATTCACAAAAGTATAAGGTATAATTTCTACCAAAAAAAATACACTATTTTACATTAAGTCAAATTCATGGCTCACTGACTAATGACTTCATTGTGATTTGTGACACCCTTCTACAACCAAATTCAATACACCTGAGACTTGAAATAATTTGCGTAACCAAACAACACTTTTAAAATTTTAGCTTGTAGGGCACATCAGCTGACACATCTTTATAAACTAAAATTGCTTTACTCTCTCCATCCCAAGAATTAACCGCACATTCCGTCATCAACAACAACTACAGAACTGCATCATAAAATCTCGGTTCTTTGAGAATTTCTCTCTTTATGTTGTTTTTATGTTAGGCCATCTGGGAATAGTTCCCAACATCATCAGCTGAACAAGCAAAGTATCATCAAACTCATTGAAACCGTCTATTACACACAAATTTCGCTGGAAACTTCAAATTGAAATATGAATAATAGATGGGTCGGTGCGTGTGATACAAATATGAAAGCAGAGCTGATGAATAATCACAGGGGGTTGACGACACGTCCTTTCTACCGTTCCCTCTGTTTGTTTGTAACTGTCACCGTTTTAAAAGCAAAAACTGTGTCTTGATAATAATAAAAAGCCACCCTTCATAAGTAGATTTAAAAAAACATTTCTTCATTTGCAGGCATTCCGGGATTAGCAAAAACCGGGGCAGATATAAATGGCAGCAGCCGTCCAGGAAGTCCTCCAATATCAAATCATACAATTCAAACCATTAAGGGTGCCGGCAACAATAATGGGTGAGTGTTCGCATTTCCGATAAAGACTGTATTTTAGATTTATTTTTTGTTGTTGGCGCATAGCTTACGTCAACCACAGTGCAAAATTCCCACCAGCCCTCATGGTCCACAATCAAATCTTCCAAATGGGACGATTACGCAACATATCACTGCCAATGGACCGGTGGTGGCAACAACTGCAACCAAACACTCAATGCTAGACAAACTCAAGCTTTTTAATAAGGACAAAACCCCATCGAGTAATGGTTGTTCCAACAAATCTCAGGTTTCAAAGCGCACCAGCTCAAGCAGTGGTTTCTCATCTGCGAGGAGTGAACGCAGCGACTCGAGTTTGAGTTTGAATGATGGGCATCTGTCCCAAATTAAGCCTCCAGCGGTATCTGTGACCGCTAGTCGGAGCAAAGACAAACAGTCAAAGCAGTCAAAACTGTTGGCTGGTTCTCAGAAGTCTTCCCAGGCTAGTGTAACAAGTAAACTGAAAGTGGAGAAAAAAGAGAAGAGCCCAGCTCGGAGCAACCCCGATGCTGAATCTAAACTAGGGCACTCATCCATAGGCCGGGGCCAAAAGTCGTTGACTAGAGGTTCGGCTGATCAAAAAGTCTCCACCAAGTCGTCTTCTAAAACATCGCTGAATACAAAACTCAACGAATCCCGATCCGAATCGAAAGCCAGTTTGATTATGCCTCCGAACAAGTCACTGGTAGCCTCAGCAGGGGGTGGAACCAGCATTCCGAAGCCTGTGGCAGCAATCAAAGGCACCAGCAAAACTATTCCTCCACCACTACAAGCAGACAGTAAAAAACCTGTCCCACCAACTACCACCACAGCGGGCTCCAGTGATAAAAGCTTAAAACGAGAGAAAAGTGACATATCATCGAATCGGACAACCATATCAGAGAATTCCACTCAAAAAACACATATCGTGAAGCCCATAGCACTTCTTCCCGATCAGTTGATGCCCGTCAGCCCTGTGGGAAGGAACATAAATTATCAGCAACAACAGCAAGTTCAGGTGCAGCATCAACAGAACAACAACAACATATCAGTAAACGGCATCCAACAGTGTGGAGGTAGTATACAGTCGCCCCATGACCCAAACAACATGTTGTATCGAACGGGATCAGAGACTTACATGATGTCATCACCCATAACAATGAATAGCAGGATCGTCCCGTCGAAGAATCCCTTGGTAAGTCGTAAAATGGACTTTCGTAGTCCAGAACAAAACCACTCAAAATACAACACGGTGCCATCGAAAATTGTGGGAACCATTTACGAGGATGAAAAACCCGTCAGTGTTATGCCAATGCGTCCGTTGTTACGCGGCTATAATACTCATCATGTGACACTTCCTACACGTGGCGCGCGGGGACATCACTTTGTCGCAGATTTCTGCGAATCAGACATTGGTCAGGGATATTGTAGTGACGGAGATGCGCTAAGGACACGTGTTGGCCCACCATCGCGATTTGCTGATATCGACATTGGATATCTTTCCGAAGGTGGCGGTGGTATTCATGGAGGGAAGCATTTTCTCACTATGATGAGGACGAGAACGCAGTTGCCAACAACAATCGAAGAACGGTGAGTGCTGTTTTGTGTTATTTATTTGTTTTTCGTTAAATCCTTTGTTTGCCATTCTGGCGTAACTCCTTACTGACATGGAGTGAGTGGTGATTCATTTGTCGGGGAATCTCTGATAAATGATTCATTGTTTAGCACGCTGGCTGTACATCGGTGGCCATAATAGGGACATGGAATTTATGGTTGAGTGGAATATGATTCAACTTAATGGTATTGGCTAACAAAGGAGACTCCTAAGGGGAGAAGAATTATCTGGTCAGTTGAATATGCGGAAGAGTAGATAGCATGAGCAGAATTCAAATTTAAAGTCAATATTGTATACAGAATGACCCTCCTTATTGAAAACCTTTTTGTTTGAGTATGAGTAGTGCTTTGGGAACTTTATTTGGAGCTCACTTTGCGATACACAAAAATAGCCCTGGTCTGTTTTATCTCTCCTTCTGCAGGCGTAAGTCCTAAACTCTTTTTGTAAATTTTGTCTAGGTTCATCTCACAGGTAAATTGACAAAAATTTCTTACCCAAAGGGAATTTGCTTTCGATTTCAGTAATTCGGTTTATATGTAGTTCAGATATTTAGAGGTTTTTATATGAGGTTTAGTAGAAATATTGATAGTTTTTGAGTACGAGTATATTCTGGCATGAAAAGTTTCAAGCAGGTTCGGCCAGAAGAGTTACACAAGCTTTGTTGGATGCTTCCAGAAGGAACTTCGTGACTATGCGCGTTTAAATTGGTTTTTGTTTACACCACAAAATAATTTATGGCTGATATCCTTTGCTAATAATTACCACGATAAAAGGAGATGTCCTCTATAAAATGTTTAAAGGAACCCTTTTCATAAATTAACAAATAAATCTACAAATAAATAAATAGGGTGGTGCAACAGAGCGGAAGCCCTGGGGCCTGGTGCATTACTCTCAACCATACCATGTGAGGGAATGGAGTGGATTTTGCAAATTCCACGGGAAAGGCGATATCTGTAGAAAAACATTGTTTTTAGTTGATGTTTCTGGGACTCGAACCTCAAACCTCGCACATAACAGTAGAACGCTTTTTGGCCTTTTTGATATCATTATTGTGCTAATAGTCCAGTCAAAATAGACATTCAAGGTTACATTAATTCGCACCTAGCTAAAAATGGTTGGGAACCCAATTACTTACAATTCGTCAATTATCCACATCAATCCACCGTTTGGAAAAAAAAATGTTCAAGGTCAAATGTTGCATACATCGGTTTTTTTAGATTTATCATAAAAAAAAACTATTAAAAAATTTAAAATACACTTTTTTCCTAAGAATCGCATTTTCGGAGATATAGCTTTGCAAAAAGTTGAAAAAGTTGTATTCTTCATAATATGTATGTCAATTACCGTTGTATGCATTACAGAACGATAACATAAGTAAAAATAATAGTTTTCGTGGCGTATACATACATACAATTGTAAGAATATAAACTCGAAAAAAAACCAAGTCCCTCATTTTATATGACCGTACGGTCTTGTGTCAACGTTGCCACTGTTTGAAAAAATTTCCGATACTTATCTTTTGCTAAAAACACGCATAAGAAGAAACAAGTACAATTAGCTTGTCTTCCTCCAACCTCTGCTTCTGCTGAGCAACATCTATTTCGGGTATATTACCAAGTTCAAATATGGCTCGGTAATAAACTAAACCCAGAAGACTGGGGTTGGAAGTTAATTGACAATATATTGGAACCAGTTAAGATTTTACTCCCTCCTGCACTGGAGAAACTCCTCAACTCATTTTTTTGCAATTACAAAAAGTAGTGTAATGCTAAATGCGGCTGCAAGAAAGTTGGGTTGTTTTGTTCATTAGAATGTATCAGTTGTCGAGGCCAATCGTGCTCCCATGTTCAATCGCCAGTAGAAGAAGATTCCTACGATATAGGTACGCGGGGAGACTTCTGATGTATCGCTGTTTGAACAATTTATTTACACAAGCAGGAAGAAGGAGAAGAACAAGAGAAGAAGAAGAACAAGACAGTATGGATTATGTTCCATTAGAAGAGTTTCAATCAGACGAACAGTTTTTTTTTTCCAAATTACTCATTGCTTACACCGCTCTCGTTCATTACAACAGTCATTACAATAGTACCATTTTCAATTTAATACAATAGCTTTTACCTCAACAGAACCACAATAGATAGTGCAATTGGCCTACCGGGGAAACCACGAAAAAAAACACGTCATGCACACTACCTACCACGCACACTTAATATAAACCTTCTTTCTTCTTCATCTAATTCCTTCAAAACAGCTATGCATTCTCTTGGGTTATCGTTTTTAAATAACTTGGAGCCAACTCACTTTATGCCAAACTGTGCCCCGTCACTCCTAGATGTTTTTATTGTTAGTGATGTTAGCCTTGTGATGTGTTCCAGTCAATTATCGCTTCCTGTTTTTTCTCACCATGAGCTTGTTTTCGCAACTTTTAATGTACATAATGACAATGAGGCTGAAATTTCAAATACTTTCCAGTACCGTGACTTTCGTAATATTAATGTTGATCTATGTTTTATACATCTGGCGCTAATAATATAATCAAGTTGACTTTCTCACTGCTGCCATCCAATATCTTTTTGATAAGCATGTTCCCATTAAGACTCAGCAGGTTAGATCTACTAGCTGTCCGTGGATCACTAATGAAATTTTAAAAGCCATTCAAGATAGAGACACATCATACCGTCCGTCGCTGGAAACGTTTTCGATGTGCAGAAATGTTAAAACATTAAACAAATTTACGCATTCGGTTACTAATTTAATAAGGAGCGCTAAGCTGAACTTTTATAATAACAAATTCAACTCCAATCGTTCCTCGAAATTCTTCTGGAAGGAAATTCGTAACATTGGTCTCAGCAAACGCACTTCTACTTCCGACGACTCTATTGATGTAGAACAGTTGAACATAAAATTTTCCTCTCCGCCTACATATTCTTCTGCTTTCAATTTTTCAGAAGCTGATAATAATTCAGATCATTCATTTTCTTTCAGTGCAGTTGCTGTTTTCCATGTTTATAAATGATTTGCCATCAGTATTGTCTTTTTGTAAATTTCATATTTACGCGGATGATGTCCAACTGTACATCAGTTTTCCTATCGGAATGATCGAAGATGCTAACCAAAATGAACGCTGACTTACGTTCAATTTTTGATTGGTCAACACGCATTGTGCTAAAGCTAAATCCTGAAAAAACGAAAGCAATTCCAATTTCAAAAAATATACCGAATTTTACAGATCTTCCCCCACTTTACTTAGATTCTTGCCAAATCCAGTATGTGACTCTGGCTAAAAACCTTGGTTTAATATTTAACAATACTTTAACCAGGGATACGTACATTAACTCAGTAATTTCTAAAAGTTATGCTTCACTTAGAGGACTTTCTGTAACGAGAACCTTCCTGCCCACAGATATTAAATTAAAGTTGGTTAAAGCACTAATCATACCAATATTATCATATGGATGCGAGTTATTCGCAAACCCCGATTCGCAATCACTTCAAAAGTTTAAAGTTGCATTCAATTCGATTGCTCGGTTCGTTTTCAATCTTCGTAAATACGATCATGTTTCATCTAAGGCTAACCAAATTTTAGGCTGCAACCTAGAAGCATTCTAAAAATATCGTTGTTGTTCTTTTCTCTTCAAACTTATTATCAACAAGACTCCGTGTTATCTATTTGGGAAACTAGATTTCTGCTCCTCAAATCGTTATATATTGTTGCGCTATTTCACATTTGGGTATTAGGAGTAACACAACTTTTTCAACTTTTTGCAAAGCTATATCTCCGAAATGGTGATTCTTAGGAAAAAAAGTGTATTTACAATTTTTATAGATAATTGCTTGATGAATAATTTTTGTCTTTCTATTTTTATGATAAACCGTTTAACTGGAAAACTCAAAAAACCGATGTTTGCCACATTTGACCTTGAATAAACTTTTTTCCAAACGGCGGATTGATGTGGATAATTGACAAATTGTCAGTAATAGGGTTTCATTTCAATTTTTAGCTAGGTGCTAATTAATGTAACCTTACCCCTATTTTTGAAGCTAATTTGACCAGACTATAAGTGAGGCGATTAGAGTAGAATTGCCAGGTTTTATTGCGATTGCTTTTATTGACGAGTTTCTTTTCTTCCAAGATTAGTTTATTTAGATTGTTTTGGCATAATCGTTGGAAATACAGAAGGCGCTGCTAATACAAGGAGCGTAGGTTACCAGCTCTCATTACGTCTGTGTCGAGTTGATAGGCAGATAGAAAGATAAGATTGTTTTTAGTCATAAGCTTTAGAGATAACATACAGTTTTTATGATACATTAAATCGCTTTGAGCATGACATTCGCCGTCTGCCAGATTGGCAATCCACCTTAACTCTCTCTATATGTTTTATAATATTACAATTTTTAATTTGATAGATCAAGCATTACTTTAATTAAGGATTGAGTATTCAATTTGTATATTCGTATATATGCTTTTTTTAAGTATAAGTACTAGTTTCAAAAATCACTATTTTTAATTCTGTTCCTATACCTACATCAGAGCAGTTTTTAGGAATTCATACATTACTTCAACATTCATTTGGTCTAACAAGAAAGTACAATAACTATCTGTTACCCAAATATGCTTTTTCTTATTTCTCGCAAAATCGGACAGATTCCCAAGAAATGTATGATGTCTTCACTTCCCCTTCGGTTGCATAGATCGCATAAAATTGACAAATCACTTATATGTGGAATGTAATTGAGATGTAGCAATTCGCCTCGTAAACGGAAAATCATTGAAATTGTTTTTATATTAATTTCATCTTTGAAGTAGGTGTTCTCCATGACGGAAAAATCGAGGTGATTGTAATTCATTCAATTCATCGAACAATACGATGAAAAGATCTTGATTCTTCTTCTGCATTTTTTTCTCTTTGTCTAAGATCTACTTTTTTTATAAGATCGTACAATAAGGGCCTTACAGTTCGTCCAGATTTATATTAAGAACAATTTCACACTCTTCAGCTAAAGTCCCCATTCTTTAAAAAACCTCTTTTGCTTCGCACCATTTTTATGGCCACAGTTTTAGGAAGCCGCTGTTCAGGCATTTGCATGACATGGAGAACATATTCAATTTGTAACTTGAAAGTCTTTGTTAGCAACGGAGGCAATCATAAGCATTTAGTTTGGTGAGTTGGGAGGGAAATGAAATGATCTTTTGAGGTAGTAGGTACCTTAGATGTTTTTCCACCGACTCATATTCTGATCCTCCCCATACCAGTGCACCATAAAAGAGGATTGATTGCGCTACAGTTTCAAAGACACGATATTTACTACTGTGCCTTATGAATTTATTGTCGAAGCAATTTTTCCAAGTAGCGTTTAATGCGATTTTCGCCTTAGATAATTTATCTTTTAAATGTGTATCCATTTTCATATTTTGAGTGAATAGTACACCAAGATATTTGAATTCTTTTACAACTTCAACGGCTTTCCCTTCGTAAACCCACTTTTCCTTTACGGTCGTTCTGCCTCCTCCCTTCTTTATGACCATAACTTTTGATTTGTCCGGATTAACCACAAGACTCCATAGCTTACAGAACTCTTGGAACCTATTACATCAACTGTAGAGTTTCAGGTGAGATTGCCATCATCACTACTTACATCATCTGTAAAAACAAGGGCTTTAATTTGCAGTCCCGCAAATTCTATGCCACCAGGTAGGCAATAGACCAAGTCGAAAAAATTTCTAGGCAATTACTTCTTCAACGAACTAGAAGAATTTTCAGATACTCCCAGAAACAGCCTGTTGAACTTCATTAAGGCCACAAAATGGTTAAAAACTGACCAACCATAAACTCATAGGTTTTTAGGACGTTCCATTACTTCAGGGTATGGGTCTACATTGATCTAAGTGTGGTTGAAATAAGATCAATCGTCAGTCCATTCTAGCTAACCTTACCTACACCTTCCTGCAAACTAACCAATGGGCACGGTTATTGTTATTAATGTAGTACATATTTATCAACATTACATAATTAGTTGTTTCTTAAAAAAAAGTCTGAAAATTGGGAAGAGCCCATGCCAGATAATGTAAATATATGTAGTTCAAAGGATTTCCCCGCACTCGATCTCCATGTGACAAAAACTTTTTTTTTAAATCACAATTAAAACCACTTCTTAACCACTCACCATACATCATTCCTATTCCACGCAGTTTGAATTGCAATCTGTTAGTCTAGTATCCCCGAACAACAATCGCTCTTTCGGAATTTCAAAGGCAAAAGGGCTGTTGAGCTTCCATTCCAATCTAATGGTATTTAAAAATTGCTCGACATCACCATCATCATCCCAACAACCAGTCCTGTCCTCATAAACCACTCACCAACCGTACATATATTGGTTGACATTTTATTTATACCCCTGTATACACATTCCAGTGCTGATGAGTGTCATCTTGGGGGCACTTCAGCATAAATCGGTTCGTAAAATTTTATTGCAACTTCATGGTGGTGGTTCTCATGAGTTTTTGATGGATCTAGAAAGGGGTAACAACGACAAATGAGCTCCATGTATATCCTCAACTCGATTTGAAATGAAATGGTTTGTGTGTGTGGATCACACTTTTGTGTTTGATTTGGGAGTGAACTCTTTTATAATACGAGTATACTGCCTATAGGCATCACAGGCATCAACTTTTGGAGTGCTATCTTGTGGTTGTGTTTAGGTGTTTGTTATTTAGGAGACTAAGTTGCCTATGAATATTTAAAATCATTTAAAACTTGGGGGAAATTATAAACATTTGTGTCAGCACCGCCTTGGGTAAATGGACTAACAAAATTTACAATTCGTCACCTCTAGAAAGAAGAGTTTACAGTTTGATTGATGTTAGACATAAGCTCATTTGCTGTTTAGATGTACATATTAAGGAATACTTTGAGCTTCAGGGCTTCACACACTATGTGTTTTGGATGACGGAAATGGTTGGATTTGGATTGTTAAATAGAGGAGGCGCAACTTGTGTGAGGCGGATTTATAATCGTACCTATGAAATTCAATTTGAAGCAGTTTATACTTTAAGGTGAAAATCATAGTTAGTTGATATCCGATTTGTGGTGCCCATAGCCCATGGCGTAAGAATTTACATCTCTGCCTGTTACGAGGAAGGTTCGTGTTTCAGAAACATAAAAAAATGTTTTCGCATAGGATTGTGAAGTCCACCCAGAGAAAAATATAACTGCCATAAAAAACGCTTTCTAACTTAGCCGTTCTTAATCGGAATAAAATTTTAGATCCTTGAAGTGTATTGCGCCAAAAGGATTCTATAGCTTTGTTGCGCCCACCCTATTTGTTTATTTGGTTAAATAAATACAGCCGGTTTTTTCTGCTAGTCGAGCTTAAATAAAAAGATATTGTTCCACTACAGAGCTCAGGAAGCCCTGGGCCTAGTGCATTTCTCTCAACCATACCTTCGTGGGGAACGGACAGGACTGGAAAGTTGAGTGAGAAAGCGCTGCTTCTGATCTCTGATTATGTTTGATGTTTCACTGCTTCAGAGGGGTTTCATTTATTCTTTATAGAACAAGCACGATGGAGTGAGGTAGAATACATTTCACACTATTTTTTTCTCTTTTTTTCTAGATGCTTCTCTGTTTTACTTCTGCACACATGTTTGTTTCATTGTAGATTTGGTTTGTTATAGGTAAAGATGACTGGAAGAGTGTTGACGCAGTCAGCTCAATAAAAATAGGTAAAAAGTGCGAGGAATAACTTTATTATTTTAGCCAGTCAGCAATGTGCATAATTATGTCCTTCCTGTTGGGTGACATTGGTATGGTATAGTTCCATTTCTAGCGAATTCATTACCTTTGCAATTACCCAAAATGTGTTTTGATGTCGAGCCACACAGACATTTAGGGTAAAGGCAATGGTGAATGTTAAACTGTTTCGTCATCTCCATAAGAGGCGACAGTTGTGTGAGGTTACAGAGCTCACACAAACATTGCCGAGTGATTTAAGAGCTGCTTGGCTGTCCTAGAACATATATGAATTTTTTAAGTGGTGTCGTTTTTACTATGCGGTGATACTATTTGATCGTCATAATTTCTAATATAGATCTTGTTGGGACTTTAACTTGGAAACTCTTGTCGAAAACCAGTCGGGAGGTGGTGATGTCGGAGTGACTTGGGATTGAATCGGATGAGTTCCAAATGAAAGGATGGCAAGTTAAATTAATAGTCCATTGAGAGGTGACTATGAGGAGAATTGCTGTGCTCGCGGGCATTTACTTGCTGTAAATATCGGGGGGTATGAGATTAAATAGTATTTCTACTGTAACTGAAGCTATAGAGCAGAGAGCTCAGCTGATACGTGTGCAAGCTGATCATTAAACTTTGCTTAGACGTTAGACCTACCATCGTTATATTGACCTTCACCGTTATATTGAGCGTTCGCAATACTGGCATCGCGTATCAAGGTATCAGTGTGATGACCGCTGTGTGTAACCTGTGGGTTATAATCTATGCACATTTCTCAGTGAGCTTTCGATTTTTCTGAGCAAGGTTTTGAGGTTTCGATAGTTTTGATGGAGTATTTTTTTTTGGTAAAGGTGTAGATAATGACCCCACTCCCGGAGGGCGCTCAACCCCTTCAAAATTTTTTTATTTTAGATAAAAATAATAGCCGAAAATTCGAGCGAATTTTTGGCTATTATTATTAAAAAAAAAAAAATTTTAAGGGGTTGAGCGCCACCTGTTTGCACTTTGAAGTTGTTGGGGGGCACCCTCCAACACCACCATATTTCTCCCATCCCCAAACAAATCCTTTGCTGATGAATTAAATTTTATTAAATTCAATTTTTCTGACATGGGGGGATAACTTTTTCGAAGAAGGTGGGTAAATGCAAGGTGTTTGCACTATGAGGATGTTGTGGGGGACATCCCCTACCCTCTCTAACTTTTCCCCACGCCGAAGGAACTCCTGTAAATTTTATAAAATTCATCAAATACATCAAATTTCATGAAATGGGGGGGGGGATGTAACTTTTTTTGGGGGCGTGACCGCCACCTGTTTGCAATTGGAGGTTGTTGTGGGGGGCAACCACTACCACCCCCGACTTTACCCCGCCCCCTCCGGGGGTGTAACCCTTTAAGATTGAATTTAGTAACCCTTTAAGATTGAATTTACTATCCTTCTTTTTTGTCCGTCTTGTAAGAGCGAGTGCCTTTCGAAATCACTCTTTGAGTAACCGCTTTATTTCAACTGACTTCTTTTGATATCGTAGTCTATAACATTGAGTAGTTTACACAAAGATCTGTAACATCGTGCGATCGATGGATTAGACAATACATAGGATTAGGATACATTCAGTTATTGCTCTTAAAAAAGATAAACGAATACAGGTGTGCGGGGAGTTGACGGATAGTTTCTTAACATATTAATGATTAGGATCAATTCTAATACACTCTCGGTATTCTTGTCCGCACCTCAGAAGAACAATTTTTCTTCACTGCTCTCCGTCTGTGGAATATTCTTCCAAGAAATTTGAAAACAATACGTGGTGAAGCTAAGCTTAGCATACATATACTCGTAACTTCGAAGTCACTTTCAAAGGCAATAAAATTAAACTGAGTTCAAAATGCATGGGCTTTTAAAAATAAATTTTTTAGTATTGAGATTTTCAAAAAGGACACCTTTTTTAAGTAAATAGCAAACCATTTGAGACATTTCAAGAACTTTATTTTTGACTTATAGTACGTACAATCAAAACATTTATAAATGGAGATCAATTTCATATGGCCAATTTTCGATAACTCTTCCACTCATTTCGTGCGAAACGGCCGCTCTTTCAAATTCCATGTTGGCTCTGAGAACTTCCAACGTTCTATGTTTGTTAGGTTAGGTTAGTTAGTTAGTTTTGTTTATTGAACGATATATATTTACAATTGATACTTAAACTAGGTAATTTAAAAAATTAAAAAATTAAAATAATGTAGGAATGTTGGCACATAGGGGGCCTAACCAAATACATTGTCTAGAATAAAAATAATAACTTAATATTATATAGCTGAAAAGAAAGAGAATTCTTGATTATATAAGTCGGTTGACTTGTGGCTTCAGCCACGGAAGTATGCTGACCCATGGTCAGCGTAGAAGTTGGTGGCTTCGACGTTGGTTGTTATTACTTCTTCGTCCAAAGTGTTCATCACGCTTAGGTATCTTGGCTCAGGGTGTCGGTCCTCAGTATGGTCATCCTTCTCACCAGGGAATTAGGGTGGTTGCTGATATTTGCAGCCGTCTTCAATACAGTCGATAAGACGTATTGGTCCAAGGGCGTAATCTTGGCTGTCTCGTACAGATGCTGGTTACTGTAATGTCTCTGACGCTGGTGGTTGAAAGTGAGGCCGGTGCAGAGTCTCAGAATCTTCCTTTCGAAAATAAGAAGCTCCTTCATCGCGGTCATCGAGATGGTGAACCAAACTGGGCTTCCATAGTTGATGACGGGTCTCAGCAGCTGCTTATACATCAGTAGTTTTGTTGGCTGACTTAGTCCTGTCCTTCTCCTCAGCAAAGGGTACAGTCTATGGAAGGCGTGGTTGGCCTTCTTAAGTACAGTGTGTGAATGCGGGTTGAATCTAAGCACCTCGTCAAAGTTGATACCTAGATACTTCGCGTTTCTTTGGGCAGCCAGTCTGGTTCCATCAGGTAGAGTAATGGATGTGGAAAAATACAAACAGAAACGTATCAAACAATATAAGAAATTAAACAGTTTAATTGAAGCCAAATGTTCTTCCAATGAACCAAGTCCACGTATACAAAATGTTGAAGATTTAGTAGTTAATTTGACTAATGAAGTTTTTGCTTCTGAAGAACTCGAATTGTTAAATAGAGGCCTGAATTTTTCCGTGAAACCATTAAAAGTTCCCTATGTAGATGTTATAGCTGAAATTGAGACAGCTATTCAATATAAACCTTTGGATGTAAAGAAAAATATAAGAGAAAATGCATCAAAAATCATAAGAGAAATGAAAAATAAAAACAAACCAACAAGAATAGATAGCGATACATTAAAATGGAATCGTGCATTAAAAACACTAAAACAACGTGATGTATATTATATGAAATCCGATAAAGGAAATAAAGTCGTTGTAATGAGCAAGCTAGACTATGATGACCGTATGCTCAAATCAATAACTGAGGACAATTTCACTACATTGAGGAGCTCGCCTTTGAATAATATGATAAACGACGCCAAAGCAATAATTAAATCTTTATGTGCTACCTTTAATGTTAAAAAACCACAATTGACTGAATCTAATCCAGAGGTGCCGTCGGTATATGGTTTGTCTAAAATACACAAACCCGGAGATAAAATGCGGAAAATTGTGTCTTGTATTAGTTCGCCTTTTACAAAACCATCGAAATGGATTGTTTCTGAATTCAAACGTTTTGGTTCTTTTGAGGGATTTTCAGTAAAGAACTCATACGAATTCATCGAAAAAGTGAAAGATGTTAAATTGGAGGATGATGAAATACTCATTTCATTTGATGTGACTGCATTATTCCCGAGTGTCCCGATAGATGTTGCAATAGACTCTATAATAGAACAACTTCAAAAAAGAAATGTTCCAGAAAATGAGAAAGATACATATATTTTCGCTATTAAAACATGTATGAAACACAATTGTTTCAAATTCCGAGACAAATATTATTCTTGTGATTTCGGTTGTAGCATGGGTAACAGCCTCTCTCCACTTGTTGCAGAAGCGTTCATGTGTAAATTTGAACGTGAGCTAAAAAGGGACGGAATATTACCTCGAATTTGGTGGCGTTATGTCGATGACATTTTTGCTGTAGTGAAATTTACAGACATTGACAAAATTTTGTCTGACATCAACAGCCGATACCCAAGTATAAAATTCACACATGAAAAAGAGCATGACACCGAACACACATTAGAATTTTTGGACTTAAAAATTAAACATGTTGGTCGTGGAATTGAATTTGATGTGCATCGAAAAACAACAACAACAGACCGATATATAACTAATGACTCCTTCTGTGCATACCAACATAAGATTGCAGCTTTCAACTCAATGACATACCGTTTATCTCGCTTACCTTTATCAGCGCAAAATTATATGACAGAATACAAACGCATCATCAACATCGCCAACGTAAATGGTTTCAAAAAGTCGCTGATCGATCGTCTATTGAAAAGGCAAACACAAAGAGTTAAAAGAGATGATCGTTCGACTCTTTTCTCTCAAAATCTTACAATAACACAATCAAATAGACGTCACATCGCTCTTTCTTATGTACCCGAGATCACGAATCGGTTAGGTAAATCGTTTAACCTTGCTGGTTTGACTTTAGCACACACTAATACCAACAAATTACGCACATCATTTGGCACAACGAAAGACAAACCAAAAATGGAAAATAAGAGCGGAATTTATCAGATCACTTGTCCAATATGTCAACGCAAATACATTGGGCAGACTAAGAGAGCAGTTCATTGCCGTATAAAAGAGCACCATAGGTACATCAAACAGAAAGCCACACACACAGCCCTTGGTACACATGCATTTGGTGTAGATCCTGATACACCACACATTTTTAATCCATTGGATAACTACAAGCTCATTCAACATGTTAGTCAACCTTATAAATTAGATGCATATGAATCTTTATATATTTCAATTAACGATAATTTACTAAATATTGACGAATGTCCTATACAATCAAACTTGTTCTCTCTTTTATAATTTGAGTCTTTACTTAATGTTCTTTCTCTTGAGTCTTTTTTCTTACATTGTACTTAACGTTTAACTTTTTTGTCATTGATTCAATGTATGTTCTTAAATTATGTTGTTGTTTTTGCACTTAATTTATAGCTTTTCGTTTTTACTTTGTAACCCCCCCCCTTTCATCTTTTTTGCTTCAGTGTTCACGCGTGGAGCGTTGATAATGGGCGAACTACTCTTGCCCGAAATTGCAATTCGTACCTTTTAATAAAGTTTCAAGTTTAAAATATAATCTTTATGTGTTTTTAATTTTTAACTTTATTTTTTCGAAATTTGCGGTCAATAAGGAAGTTAACAACACTTATATAATTAATGGATGTGGATCTGCAGTTACCAGCAGAACAACGGCCTCTTCCTCCGGTCCGGTTGATCCGGATACCCCACTGACTATAATAAGAATATAGTTTGTGGATGTGAGTCCGGGCAGCTATGGTTGGTGATATGGATGTGCTATACGTCAGAGAGTCATCGTCGTAAAGCAGGTTTTCGCAGTTCCTTGGGGTTGGTTGGTCCGACGTCATGATGTTGAAGAGGAATGGTCCTAGTTTTGATCCCTGAGCGACTCCTGCTCTGATGTTCTTGGTGGCGGCGTTCTATGTTTGTTGGCTTAAGCCAATTCGTTAACGTAACTCTAAAGAACATAGTCTAAAGCGATAAATTGCACGAACAAGGTGGCCAATCGTCTGGCCCATTCCTTGGGGTATCACGCTCATCAAACTTACTCTTCGATTATTCGATTGTAACATGTGCTGTGTGGCTTGTGGTACCATTCTGTTGAAATCACATGCCGTCCATATTTTTGACGAAAAAATATGGCCTAATAACACCACGGCCATTCAAATCGCAAGAAATAGTTATATTATTGTGGATGAAGTGATGAATCATGTAGCATATGTGGATTTTCACCCGACTAATAACGCATATTTTGCTTATTGACGCATCCATTGAGTCAATAATGAGCTCCGTCACTGGAAGATGATTTGCAAAAATTCATCATCTTGGCGCATCTTCTCCTGAGCCTGGTCGGAGAACGTACAACGCTAAATGGTCCATCGACTTCAATTCTTGAGTTAGCTTAAGCTTGGTCTTGTATGGGTGTAAACCGAAATCCTCACGAAAAAATACGCTAGAATGTGGTCTGAACGATTCCTGCTTCTTGAGAACTCCGTGGAATCGACTGATTTGGATCGTTTACTCGACCAACCCGTTGTCTCACTGACACGACAACATCACATATCGAATATGCAGACTCAAATTGTTGCACTAAACCAGTTATTGCTATTTGTTTTTTTTTTGGAGAAATATACCTACTAATTAAATTTGACCCAGTTTAGTATTTCTCGAAGAAAAGTATTGTAATCTTCCTGGTTCCTGCAGTTCTTTGAATTTGATAAGTTTATTTTCCGTTTGAAGAAACCGTGCGTAAGCTCTGTTTTTCGAATCTCCAAGTAACTCTGCAGCATTGTTGAATGGAAGCCGCACAATGTATTTTCCATTCATCTTGCACGCTTGCTTGAAGAATTCTTCTTTGGTGAGATTTGCTTCTTCTTGTATGACGAGCCGGCCAGAGAAAGATTTTTAATGTGATTCCTTTCTTTTGCCAACGAACAACTTGTCTGGATGTACTATTGTTGACCTCAGTATTAAAGGAAGCGGGCAATGTTTTTTTTTTGTAATATCGATGGATATATAAATTTTATTTGAAGGTCTTAATTACTTATCGCAGTTCCAACTTTTGTTGAACCCAAGAATGATACTGATGCAAATGTCTTCTTCTTATTCAATTGCAGACTGTACTGCATCTTCCGTAATGAAGAATGACTGGGAAGCGTTCCTCCCCTTTCCAATTCGTTTTCATTAGGGCTGCTGCTAAAAGCACCGTACTCTGAATCGTATCAGCAAAGTTGTGTTGCGGTCGCATGTTTCTCCTTACCTCTGCAGAGTGAAGAACCGTGTGATACTATCTCAGATTTACCATGCTTTGAAAGAGGTACACATTGCTATGTTGTGTTAACTCTTAAAACAATTTATAAAAATTTTTTTCCGAACAACTTCTTGTCTCTTCGTCGCGTCATCCACATCCTGTTACACAGTTGTTGCAAACATCCAACCAGTGAGGCTCCTTGTATTGACCACAACATGGTGTGTCAACAGCACAGTAACTGCTGTTCATTGGTTTTCTGTACTGGAATTTCATGTTTTCGGTTTTGTATCGTCTTCCTTCTAAGTTTTCTAGAGTGTTGAATTTACTCCTTAGGAATTTCAGAAGCTCGTCAATAATCTGTGGAGCTTTTGGATTGTCTAAAGATTGCTCGTATGCCCTTCTGGTTTTGTTGTCCAATTTTTCTGTATCAATTACTAAGCCTTTTAATGTTTTGACGCATTATGTTGTAGTACGAGTATACGAAAGTCGTCACAGGTGTTCTCCTGATCGAATACACTGATATTTTCTTACCTGAAAATAAAGAATGGTTTGATATGAAACCTCTCCCCAACAAGACGGTTCATTGATTGTTTCAAGTAATTCTACTTGAAAAGCAATCACCCCTATTATGGAATCCGGCGAATGCTATTTAGCGTGAGTTTCAACCATTCGCGAAAATTTTGCTATTATGGAATTCGACGAATGGAATTGAATGAATGTCGGTAACATAACCTGCACCACCGACTTTTCTGTTCAACTTATTTGGTATTAGTGAATTCGCAAACCATTCGCGCTCCATATAATTTTTTCCATTTCTCATTCGCGACATTTTTGTAACGAATCGAAATTCGTAAAGACATAAACTTACTAGAAATCAACAAACAAAACATGGAAAGTGCAAATATGTTAGTTTAAATTTATATGTTAGTCTTATTTTACTTCTTTTTAAGAAAGCGGACCTTAAATGGGGAACAATTTCGTAAAATAGTTGAGCTGATGAAAACTGAACCCGATGTTGCAAAAAACTTAACAAAACAGTATTCGGAGCAGCAACAATTCTGCTGCAAACATCACTTCTCAATAGCATTTATGCAGATTTCCTAATGGAAAACAGTATATAAAAAAAAATTACGATTTGTATGCAATCTAATGAGTATTTTATTTGAATGTAGGCTCTCAACCGAAACATTCAAAATACTCTAATTTTGGTAGCGTAATTCTATTCGATGAGTTTTCTCTTACATCATAATAATATGCATTTGAGTCCACTATAAATATCACTTTTAACTTTAAACTGAAACTTGCTTTATTTTAGTTTCAAATTTGTTTGCGTACCAAGTTAAATGAATTTTTTCGTTTTGTCAACATACATGACAGCAGCACAGAGTAGAACCAGAGAGGACAACAACCTTTTCTTTATTCATCTAAGACAAAAACAGTGAAAAACAATAAGGTAGTTCTGGTATTGATAATACAGCTCATTCGTCGAATTCACTAATACCAAATAAGGAGAACACGAATCTACCGCGAATCCTGTCAACTCCCCGGGAGTAAAATCCTGCGAATTCCATAATAGGCATGAATAACTTACAAAGGTGTTATGATGATTCATTGTGATCTGGCTAATACAACGTGTTTGCCATTTGAATTGAATCTTTCAACAAATCTTCAAACATGCATGTAACTTTTTCTTCGTGCCTTCAGTATTTGCTTTTCCAACAAACTCTTTTCTCTAAAGGTTTTGTCAGACGAAAGGTTGAAAATAGCGAAAAGTAGATTATGTTTCCCTACTTGACTCGAATGCAAATCTAAACGAAAGTCATCTCTAATAAGAAATTCTTACGGATTGTATCTTTTATCTGCCCTATACAGCCAACATGCTTCGTTTGGATGCTTGCAGACAAAGTGTTGACATTTTAAAACAAAAAAACTATAAAAAAAAAACCCTATAGCATCAGTGCCCTTACCACATCAATAAACTAACTTATTTATCGTATTTGGGAAATCTTCTTACCTCTTGTCGGTCTTACAATGTTTTTTGCTCTTCTCCCCAAGGCAATTTATAAATTCGATCTCGAGTACAATAGAAGGACTCTAAATCCATCCAATTTTTACTTATTGAATTGAAACTGATATCACACCACTGCTATGTCAGACTAGTGATTCCAAACTGACAGACAGCTGTTGATTTTTCATTCTTCAAATTCGTTCCATGTGTTTTGCAGAGTTGAGTCTTTGCATTATTTTATCATTTCGTTAAATCTCCTGCCGGAAGAAGACACTCCCAAAGAGTTTACCTTCAGTAGAAATCTTGGAGTATCTAATTTGAAGTTATGCTTTTATCTGTGTTATACTTTGTAGACAAGTCTATGTCTCACAAACTGAGTTGAGGGAGTGAGTCTCTGAAATCTTTAAGACTATATGGAGAGCACTACCCTTGGGCTATGCTTTAACTTATCATTGTCCTCTTTGTCCTTTTTGGAGGTTCAATGGATGCTTCTTTGAATTAATTTCACTGATCAACGTGACGATTAAGGACACCCCTGTGGGACACTATGTGGAAATCCTGTGAATAATTCGAAATGCAATTAGCTATATGGCAAAAAAATATAAATCATTATGATGACAAAACTGAAGGATCTGATATGAATTTATTTAATTATACTGCCATGACGCTCATGTCACCATGGCGTAGGGACTTCAATTAAAGAGCACAGTTTCTAACCAAAAACAAAAAAAATGTACATGAACCGAGGGGCGAGCACTCGCGGCTTATGAATCAATTATGCATTCCTGCAACGTAATGAAACTTCCACCTCGAGAAGAGGTCCTTCCCCTTTGGTGAGTAGTATAACTACATTTTGATCAGTGTATGTTAAAAAATGAATAAAAAATAAATATTAAGAGCGTGAAAGTGTTCCCCGACACGTTCCAGTAACATGCCAACAGCACTCGCAGCCCGTCTTTTGTGCATTAGTCCTTTTGAAACTAACTCCGTCCACATCCCACTGCACCCAACTTGTCATTACCTTCTGTTAGCGATATATATTTTCCAGACGACAAGACTTTGCAAGGATTTTTTCAACACCGCTTCACACACATCTAATAAAGTTTTCATTTCTTTATCCTTTAGAAGACCAAGCTCCTTCAAAAGGATCCTTGTGCAGTATAGTAGTATCCTTTCAGACGAATAATGGACTAGACGCTGTGACATTGGCGTTTTAATCGCTAAGAAATAAAAAATGATTTATTCAATAAGATGTGGATGTGTAGAATGTAGATGGCTCTGTGCAATATAAAATAGTGGTTGGAAGTAGGTACGCGTTTTCTTCTGACTTGGTTAATTTCAATTCAGATAAAGGACTAATGCGGATCCTGACAATGTAATAAAACATAATATTAAAGACATTTTTAACTCATGCTTCATATACGCATAGAATACATAAATGTACCTACATATAGGTACATGAATCTGCTGTGAGGAAGATGGATTGAAATTGTCTGGAAGGTTTTTATTTTTAGAATGTGCAAGAATACTGCAACTTGCATAGCTTTTTAATCGGTTGTTTTAAAATTTATTGAATTTTTTTCTGAAGTTAATGATGTTAATATCCTATGAACATACTCGTCCCTACTTGGCTAAATATAGAATATTTTTTCACTTGTACAAAATAATAATCGTGCTCTATAATTTGCAACTAGGTAGGTAAAGGTATCTAAACTTTTAACCATAGATTCAAAAAGCTCTACTTTTCGATCAATATTTGGTATAAAGGGAAAGATAAGCAATCCTATTCTCTCTAAAAGTGAATATTGGATTGTAACCGCAGAGTGTCAACTCTAGCCCCCCTTTGTCTGACACACCCACCCTCAAATAATTTTTTTGGTGAAATCAAAAATAGCGTGTTATTTGAATTATCTGCTATATCCCCCTGCAATTGAGTTTCATTATCTCCATTTTTTTTTTTTTTTTTTAGTTTTTACTTTGATGTCAAATAATGTTTATTGTGTCAGTGTTGAGTAAAGCTTTCGACATTCTCAACTGTTGCCTACGCTGCGTCAAAGTAGTGCCATTATGCTTTAAAGATGAATTTGACCGGGTTCCCTCGATCTCGATCGTCGCCGTTTTTGGGCGGTTGGTTTGAAAATTAAGGAAAGTAGGTACCTAAACTTTTTCAATATTTTTGAGTTTGTCACAATGGAGAAAGTTATAAGCTTCATTCCTCTATAATAAACATTATTTGCCTTTAGCCACACCACAGTCTATGAAAGCAGTGACTTATCATTGACTCTAAGTGTTTCACCTTCAAACACTTTATAAAGGATATAGTAGCTTCCTATGTGAAGAGCTTTATTGTACACGTGTACACTACGTCTTCTGTCAAAAAAACTCACCTTCATCATTGCAGAATTCAAATAAGTGAGGGTGCACAATTAATGTGTATACCTACACATTAAAATTCACTCTTCCGGAATTTAGCCCCTGATGTATTGAAATTTTTCATCATTGAACTTTAAACATTGTAACACCATTGTACATATATCTAATCTATATCTATAGTACTATCAAAAACAAAAACGGTCCCTGAAAGCCATCTATATATCCGCCAGGGCGTTGCCAGACGACCAAAATTTTTCCCCCCAGACCGATACCATAAACCCCCAGATTCAACCGTTTCGTAAAAAAAGCGCCCAAATTTTTTTTATTTAATTTTAATTGGAAATATTTTGTATTTTTAAGGAAGTCATTTGGTACAAATAAAAAAAATTATATTTCGAAAAATTGGTCTAAAATAATATTAACGACTTCTTGATCAAAAAGTAAATAAATAGGGTGGCGCAATAGAGCGAGGAGCCCCCGGGCCTAGCGCATGTCTCACAACCATGCCTTGAGGGAATCGACTTCTTGATCGTTGTTTTTATACTTTTTCTGCAAATTCTTACACAAGCTTTTTAAACATTTCTTGCATCGCTCTTTAACGACTGATAGCTCTTCTTGCTATAGTGTCAGTGTAATGACAGCCCGTTAAAATAGAACCCGAAATGAATTTGGTCAGTCGGCATTACAAAGGGTTCGAAATCAAACTTTTTTGTTTGATTTTTTGGGCACTGCCTTAGCGAGTCAGGATGTACGACTAAAAAGAAGGAACCAACTGCAAACACACAGCAACAGAAACTATTGCAAATTAGTTTTGACTTCGGACAGCGACAACTTATAAAAGAGAGAGAATAATTCCGAAAACACTGAGAAATCGTTTAGGCTCATAATACGACTCAAAATACTGATTTGAAATAAAACCCCCAGATTTCCCCCTAAACATTTTCTCCCCCTAGATTTCCCTCTGATGGACAAAAAAAAACTCCTAGATCTGGGGGAAAAACCCCCAATCAGGCAGCTCTGCCGCCAGCGTACCCTATAATATCGATACTAGCGGCATTGAATAATTATATTATATAGAAGTGACTGTATATTATCCTCTCATTAAAAACAAAACACGGTACGAATTTTGGTTGTGTGAAAAAATATATATAAAAAAACACACAATTTATTATCTCCGGTTTTACACAAGGGAATATACAACTTGCCTGTCTGCTGGACAGAACAAGACTAAAGAACTACCCTTGTCTCTTATTCTAAAGTATACAATTCAAAGAGAGACATAAATAACTACTGCATACTTCTAGGACTCTTCAAAACACGAATGGTTTAAATTGCCATTCGTAACAGTCCCAGCTAAAAACTTCTGTTTTTATACTCCTGTATCTTAATTGATGATCTCCTGATCGGTGGTCTTCTAGCTAAGTGTCTCCTGACTAACCGGTAAGATGCAGATTTTTTTGAACTGGACGGCTCAGTTTGTTAGTGGCCGTCGCGTCGTGACAATGACACTCCTTACGAGGTCATCCTTTCCTGGAAGCAGCTCGCATATTCGGTCCATCTCCATTCGGACTCTGCATTTTTTCCGCTCCTGTAGGGTAGTCAGATATTTCGATTGCCATCGCTCCCAGAAATGCTGGACCATCTGACTTCTTTCGTTCCAAAGTTTAGCTCCTGTCTTCTCTGACCTTCCGTCATATCTGAAAGGAAGAGATAAAATTAATGGTTCACCTACCAAAAAAAGTCCCGGCGTCAGCGCCTCAACGTCCGAAGGATCGTCGCTCAATAGGTACAGAGGACGAGAATTGAGGATAGCCTCTATCTGGGTGAGTAATGTTCCAAACTCCTCGTAGGGCAACGTTCTTTGCCCGACTATTCTTCTTAGATGAAACTTCATCGATTTGACAGAAGCCTCATATATACCTCCTTGGTAAGGTGCTGCAGGGGTCATAAGATTCCACTCCGTGCCTTTTAGATGTAAATGATGTACTGCTTCTTCATCTGAAAATATGCGTAAAGCCTTAGTTAGTTCTTTTAAAGCTCCAACGAAACCTGTTCCGTTGGCGCTAAACATTTTTTGCATCTACCCCTCCTGGCGATAAACTTTTTAAAATAAGCAATAAATGCCATTGAGGACAAATCTGATACAATGTCAATATGAACCGCAATGGTTCTGAGACAATCAAACATTGCCAAACAAATATTGGACCCGCGTAATCCACTTCTGTGGCCAAAAACTGGTTTCCCAATTTGGACTCTATCGGATGGTAACCCCACCATCAGCTGCCCTTCCATCTTTTCGTTCATACGCACGCAAACAACACATTTATGAATGTGATTTCGTAGTCCACTACGTAATTTTGCTATCCAATATAATTGTCTAATAAATTGCATCATTACTTGGACGCTTCCATGCTTCGTCTCCCGATGAGCATAATCAATTACCAATTCTGATAACCTTGATCCCTTAGCAATGATCTTGTTAAGAAAATGATTGTCAACTGTCAATATTTTGTTCTATATAGGAAGTAGCATAAACATGTTAAAAGAAATTGTGAAATTGTAAAAAAAAACTGTATTTTGTTAAAAGTTTCAAAGAAATAATAAACATATTGTTATTATTATAATGATTACTGGATGTTTCATCTCGTAATCAAATTCCGACCTGCCTAAACTTCCCCCTAACCTCAGCAGTCCTTGCTCATCCATTATAGGTTGTAAGCCTATCAACGAACTTTTATCTGTCAAACGCCTTTCAGCATTTAAAGCGGTTATTTCCTGGTTGTAGTATTCCTGTTGATTTTTCTTGATGAAATATTTCATAGCCGTCACTTGTTCCGTTTAAGTGTGTGGCGACACTTCCGTTTGGATTCTTCCTCTCTAAGATCTCCTCGCTATTTCTTTAGAGTTTTGGTTTCGTTCCTTTCTCCGTTTAATCCAGTTTATCATATATATCCCGACATAGCTAAGAATGTTAACTATTCTCTCCAATTGATTTCTGTAATCCAGTATTGATACACTAGAGTGACTACTGTAAAGTCTTATGTGTACTATTTCCTCAATAGAGATGAGATAGAATGAGATGAGATAGAAAATATCTTCACTTCATTTCTAACCTCCTGGTTAATGTTCTCCTAATATAAATCACCGTACCTAATGCTAACTCGCTGCTATCCGAAAATCCGTGGATTTGAATCCTTGAAGTTCTTGCTGTCCCCAGCTATCTGTCTATTTTAAAATTTTCTAAATAAACAATAGAGTTCCAAATTCCATCCACCTGTTCTCCAAATACAAAGACGGTCTACTATCATAGTCAATTTTTAATTTCCATAACTCAAATTTTCCTAATAATTGTTACCGGAGAAATATATAGTTTGGGTCATATAATTGTGCCACATGACTCACAATCCTTCTTTTTATTAGTTTGCCATCAAATTTAGGGTTTTTTACATCTAATGTAAACCTTATCTATCAACCATTTCGGTTCTGAAATGGTTTTACCTTCCCCCTCTGAAAATATCAAAGATTTTTCAGATGTAGCATCGATTGCCTTAACAACCTCCCGATTGTTTGATTTCCATTTGCGCAACTCAAACTTTAAAGTTTTTGAGATGCAATCGATTTCCTTTGCCTATTTGATAGCTGCTCCAGCGGTATGAGATCCTGTCACATAATCATCCATGTAAAAATCCTCTTCTATTGCCTTAGTAGCAAGTGGATATTCTTCTTTTGCCCTCCTGGCAGTTTCTATGGCCGACCTGACGGTAAGGAATGGTGATGCCGTTAATCCAAAAGTGACTACTGTAAGCCAATACTCCTGTAATCTTCGTGAAGAGTCCTCTCTCAAAAAAAAATCTTTTGCAAGTTCCCTTGACTCCTATCCAGCCCTACCTGATTAAACATCTTTCATATACATATAGTTTCGTATAAATCTATTTAAAGCTTCGGTCCTAGCAATTGAATATCATATCAGTGACAAACCTTTGTCCGTTTTACAATTTGCGTCGAAAACGATCCGAGTATCCTTCGGAATACAATGATGCGGTATGTAATATACTATTTCCATTGATCTTGGCCTTTCCGAGGCTGAACAATATGTCTGATGTGCAAACTCTCTCTCATTTTATTAACATAAATTTCTTTTGCCTCCTGATTTTTAGCAAGACGTCTTTCTAAATACAAAAAGCGTCTTAAGGCAATTTCCTTAGAACTTCCGAGCTCTCTGATTCATTTTCTCTACAGAATTTGTACGACAAATCTTTCTGATTCATCCCGTTTGAAAGTATTTTGACATGGTTTTCAACTAACATTTCTGCTCGGTTCATTGTGGACATAAATTTATTTGATCCTGTTCCCACAGTCTCTCCAAGAGTTTATCAAGTTGGCTCTTCTTCTTGGTATCGGATACATGATATTGACTGTCCATTGAGATCATTCACCTCATCCGTTCGGTTTCCAAATATTATAACCCCTACCTGAGTTTTCATTATGTTACGTTCATTACGTTGTACACATCATATCCCTCAATATAACTGACAATACCACCTTTGAAAAAAGTCCCACCCCTAAAATTAATTGAATCGGAATAGGATTCCAAAATTCTGGATCCGCCCAGAGAATGTCAGTTGGATTATGAACCAACTCGGGATCATGTCCTCCTGTCTTTGTGAGTTATACCAAGGAATTATCTTTAGTTTGATCCTTTCCGTAATTTTAAAAGGTGCCCCGTTGATACCCACAGCCTTCCTGCAAGTGGACAACGTTGAGAACTTGTACTCCTGTACTATCCTGTGACTTAAGACATTTGGTTGTGACCCATTGTCAAAAGACCTCTTATTGGGCCATATCTAACTCCCTCTACCTCAATACCTACTGCAACAGTAGGCATAATACTTAGCCTTGTACCTAAAGAATCGAAAAGAAATGATAAAAATAAAAATAGAAAAGTAGGAATAAATAATTTTGCGTGTATAGAGAAAAAAATGATTTCCAAATTCCAATATCATTATGTTTTCCGGTTCTGATTCCTGCAGCCTCCTGCGTTTTGTCGATCCTTCGATGAGTCAGGGTTTCTTTTTCCCCTGCATGTTGTCTACTCAAGCTTACTCCATCCGTAGAGCCAGAATGTTGCTTTGCTCGTTTGCTGCTTTCTTGGACACAGCATGCTGTTGTGGTTTGGATCCTTTCGGCATTGCTCGTTCCTGCACTATATAGCGGTGCATCAACATACAGATGTTGCGTAGTAACACAAATTCCCTCCATGCATTATAATTCAAGGCACTGAACTCCGGGCAGTAGTACACCTGGTGCGTTTCTATCCCGCATGCATCGTAAGGTCCTTGTGGTGGCAATGGCCTTGATGAACCTCCTGGCCGTGACGACTGTACCGCTGGTCTATAGTCACCTAGAGACCTAGCTCCTGCTGTTGTTTCCAAACTGGATTGGCACCTTTTTTTCGATCTACTGGTTTCAATTCTTACGCCACGTATTTTTGATGTCGTGCTTCTGTACAGGAAGCGTCAGGCTGAATTTAATTTTATTTTTTTTGGGTCCTCCTTATTCGTGAATACCGGTGTTTGCTCCTGCCCAGCTAATTCCTTTAGATGTTTTTTATGAATTTCCGCGGCTTTGAAGTATCACTTTGATTTTCTCCATTTGGGCTTCCAGCCAGTCTAGCTGCTCGTCCTCTGCAACTTTAACCAACTCCATGAAAAGTTGGTTGGCCTTGTCTCGATTTTGTAGGAGTCTATCCGTTCAAATCAGTAGCCCCTCCTGAGACACTGAACTTAAATCCACCGATTCAGCAAATGTCAGCGATCTTTTAATAGCCCGTTGGAGCGATATCAATTGTTTGTCTCCTGACTCGCTGGTTGCTGGAGCGGCCTGCTCTTTCTTTCCGTTTGCTTTTTGTGGAACGAAAAACCTGAACCTGAAATATTTCCTGCCTAAGATTTAATAGAAATCAACGTATGTATATGTGTTTATGTGAAATCATTTAAATAAAAATATTTTCCCAACTATTCCCCCTTGTCTTCAAGGAAAATAGAGAACCTTTGCACAGAACCTTTCTAGGTTCGTGTTGAAAGAAGACGCAAAAAAAAGGTTGTTTTGCTCAATTAATGCTAGTGGTCATGGCATCTCTGCGCTCGCGCTGAAGGCTGAACATCCATCCGCTCCTAATTCTTTGCGAAAAATTTCTTATCCTTCCTGGAATATTATTTCTTGTTTGCAAACATGACTTCAATTTTAATTCTTCCTAGTATATCTTCCTAGTTCCAATATATATTTATAAATACACCTTATAACCCTCCTTGCTAAATTCCACTATTCTTTTTGTAATATATAAATATTTCCCCTTGTGTTTATGGACATTTCACTTCCTAGCTGAATTTCCTTTGGTTTTCTTATAATATTTTCCCAGTGTTTATGAACACCTCTCTGTTTCCTAACTACAACTCATATATTCTTTTGCGAATATATTTTTCAATGCGTTTCACTAGCTTACTAGCAATTAATATACTATATTGGTTTTAGAATAAATTTTCACTGTGTCTATGAACACTTCTTAGCTTCCTAGCATCCTAGCACTTAATATATATTCGTTTGAGAATATATTTTTCACTGTGTTTATGAACACTATTTTCCTAGCTTCCTAGCCACAACTCATATATTCATTTGAGAATATATTTTCCACTGTGTTTATGAACACTATTTTCCTAGCTTCCTAACCATTGATCACATATTCGTATGAGAATATATTTTTCCACTGTGTATATCTCCCCGATTGTTAACTGGCGTGCAATGTGAGTGTGTGTGAAAGAGAAAAAACGAGTTTGAATTGAACACAATACATTCCCACTCTCTTGTCCTCAAGAGAGAAAGGAATAACATAAAAAATATTTTGTCCTCAAAACAACCATATATCCATTTTCTCTTGTCCTCAAGAGAGAGGAAAAAACTTTATGATATCTTGTCCTCAAGATAAAGGAAATCTCTTATCTTTGCGATTTTAGTTTAATCTCCGGAAACTTGAGTTCCTTTAATTTTCGTTCAACCAAATTTTCTATTCTTCCCAGAACATACAACTGAATGAGTTGTTATGGTAACTAGGGTTCGACCTGAACACTTTTCCTTTTCCTTCCTACCTACATACCCATACTAAATAATTTTCTAACTTCTCCTGAAATTATCGTTCCCCCGTCCTCGGTAATTTAGATCAAAATATTTGCTTATTTCTTCCTAGAAATGTTTTGACTTGTCCCCAAGAAATTATATTTTTGCTTAATGCTCGCACGTAACACTTCCTTTCCTTTTCTAGCGCTAGAAATTTCCTTTCTAATCCCTTAGAATTTTCCGTAATTCTTCCTAGAATTTTTCCTAATTCTTCCTAGAATATTTCTAAATTCTTCCTAGAATATTTTTGCTTTTATGTGACCGACGCGTCACCGTGCTCGCCCTGCACATCATATTTTCCTAACGAATTGTTTTCCATAAAACATCATTTTCAACCACTTCCTAATGTGATTCTCTTCCTAACCCTACAATCAGATGCTATTCAATTCACATGAATTATTCGTTCACTTTAATTACAACATCCTATTGACAGCTTTTACTCTTTCACCCACTCACTGCACATTGAATTTTTACTTAAAATAATTTCTTACCTCTCGTAGACATTCTTATTTTTTCTCAAAATATACTAAGTAGGTAATTTGTATTCTAAAAAATTTAATTTTTTCACTATTTGCTTGTAGGTGTGTATGTATAACTTGAACTTCACAGTTGACACTTTTACTTGCAATTGCAATGAAATGACCCAAACAGAAAATTATACCGGTGGAGAAAAAATTATACCGCTGGAGATCAACAAAGTTCCCAGTAGGAAATTTCCAAAAATTCACTACTGAAAATGCTGCCTTTTCCTCAGGGAAAAGTAGCTGCACTAGTGAATTTCCTACTGAATCATTTGCTGAATTTAACATGGGCTTGTCATTGGCAAGAAGCACCTGCACACTTTCTCGATGAATGAGATGTAAGGAAATCACCATACCCATGGCATCTTCGTTTTCATGGCCTCTCTTTCATGAGTGAAAAAACTGGTTCTAGGTGTGTAATGCTTTCCTCTATGGAAATTTTTTATAGAATGGGTTCTGAGGAGTATGTTTTTCAGTAGATACTAAGGAAAAGAATGCATTTGGGAGAATGCATATATATATAATGGAAATAATGAATGCATTTGAGAAATAAATATAGTATGTATTTAGAAATTGTAGAACAGTATTCATTATTATTTAATAATTACAAATAGAATATTATTAAAAGAATATGATGAGAGCAGCTTATGATTTCATTCTTAAGTTTCTTCTCCCGTTCATTTGAGATCTAAATTAAGGAATATATGAATTATTTCAAAACCATGAAATAGAATCTAATGAATTTACCATTATACTGAGTTATTCTCCTTGTCCTTTGTTGTTTATTTGATACCTACATCCATTGTGAGTTATACATACGTATAAATTGCACAACTGTTTCACTTAATTACAAAATTGAAACTAAATCCAAGACCCATCGAAGCAAGCAACATGTGACACAAAATAAAAAGATATTTTAAAGCCAATAAATGGAACAAAGAGAAAAGAAAGGGTTGTTTTCTCATACTTTATTTTGTCGCTACCTGATTAGCGTTTATGATGTCAAAGAGGATATGGCTATGCAACGTGTTTTCTTTTCTTTCTTTTGAAAACAACGCACAAGATTCAACTTGAACTGCAGACTGCCTACCAATTGCATGACTTTTCATTAGTGAATTCATTGATGACCTTTTCCCTTGTGAAAGCACCACATGAATTCCTCGAGGAATTCATCTCTTTTTTTCACTGATGAGCAAATTTCCTACTGGGTTATTAACAACCACCGCATATTACTAGGTACATTCACAAAAAGATACCACAGCCAGCATTGTTATATTGTTCAACGCTTGTGTGTACCAATATAAATACATATATAGTTATGTAACTACCTACACTAAGCGATATGTGGTGGTTGTAAATCACCGAAAAATGCTGGAAATGGTGGTTATGACGCACCGAAAAGTTTATTTATTTTATTAAAAACTATTATTATGATATGATAAAATATGTAGATGTTGGTTGTGAACTGCAAATCCCTGCAGTTACTCACCACTTACAAACCATCTGCTCGCGTGCTTCCATTTGTTGCTCCTGCGTAGATTCCTATCTATACCTCCTGGCGCTGCCGCTGGTTCCATTATTAGTTACACTTTGCACTTTACACTCGGGTTTTTTTTTTTTTTTTAAAACACTATCCGGCTCGAAGGACCAAAATGTATATTATCCTCTCATTAAAAACAAAACACGGTACGAATTTTGGTTGTGTGAAAAAATATATATAAAAAAACACACAATTTATTATCTCCGGTTTTACACAAGGGAATATACAACTTGCCTGTCTGCTGGACAGAACAAGACTAAAGAACTACCCTTGTCTCTTATTCTAAAGTATACAATTCAAAGAGAGACATAAATAACTACTGCATACTTCTAGGACTCTTCAAAACACGAATGGTTTAAATTGCCATTCGTAACAGTGACAATGGTACTAACTGTATATCGATACTAGCGGCCTGAGAACTCCTGGTGGCGATTTATTCCGGTGTCACTTCTATATGTAATTATTCAATGCCTGTGCTTAGGTGCTGAGCGCCATCTACTGTATTAGTATACTTTTGGTTCAATTTAGTTCATACAACAACCTTTGTGGAACGTAGTTGTTCAAAAACCTACCGCACTGTGTTTATACTGAAATCTTTTCGTCATTTGCCGACCTGCCGTTCATTTTTATTGAGAAATGTACACTATTTGCTCACTTGCTCTTAGTTTGAAAGAGAACATTCAAATCCTTCCCCTCAATAACTGTCACACACACATTACCTAATTTCCTTTTATATGAATTCTGAAGAATTTGTGATGTGAGTGTGTATAAGGTGTAAGCAACTTTTGGTGAGAATTGTGGGCGCAATCTGTGGGGCAGGTTTTGTTTAAAAACTGCAAGTTGTTTTCCCATGTCAACCAAAGCATAGAGCCCACAGTAATAATTTAGTCTCACAAGTTACAACCTGGGCGACTCTGCCTTAAGTTATTGCAGGGCGGCAAAACCAGTTAACAGCACTCGCAGACTAGCTCTACTAATCCTGTCTGTCCACGGCATTCATTCAACAATATTTTTCTACATTCAATTGGTAGTGGACTAGTGGGTATAGCAAACTGAATCACTTGCTTTGTGCAGTGGAGAGTGTGAAGTGATCCGTACTGTGGGCGAACTTGGTTAAATTGCATCTGATTTTACTTTTGTACACATAAAAGGCGTAACTTGCGTCACACTTCACTTCAATTCTACTTCTACAATTATCAAAGCTATTTTCCCGCATTTGGAAGAAGAATAATTTATTGAAACACAAAAATAATTTTTCTTATCGTTGAAGTTTTATCAATTTGAATGATATCGAGTCTGGGCTGTCAGCAATCAACTATTTTCAATAACAAATAGGTAAATAATAGAGAAAACTAATTTTTTTAAAAGTCTGTTGGATGGGTAATTATATTTGCTCTTGGGGAAAAGCGAATTACTAGCATGACTTTTCGCGTGCCTCACACAGTAAAGAGTGTAACGCCTCACATCCCTCGGAGTCGGAAGCAATAAGCCCAAGGCCCAAGTTTATATGTCTGTCACTCTTGTTTGTTTTGTGGTTGTAACTTGTAAGTACAATTCTATACGACATGTATGTAAACGGGATTTTGACAGACCCTTGCGTTGAGAGACAATCAAAACAAGGAATTTGATAAACGATTCAGTTTGCCTTCATAAAACAAAACAACACGCTATTGGTAATTCTAATGGATAAGTGATTTAGAGTGGTTAGAAGTACCTGAGAAAAGATTTGGTATTTGCCGATTCAGTGAGATGCAAAGGCAGGGATTTTACTTATTATTTAATTTTTCCTTCGGAATTTGATGGGGTACCTACATCAAATGAGTTTTGACACCCAGCCTTGTTCCCTTTACATAGAGTGGCTTATAAAGGGCTTGAAATTTGTCAGACGCCAATTGAAATTGTATTCTGTTCGAGAGTAGTAAGTAAAGGAGCTGTGAAGTATCTTGCTTAAACCTTTGTATATGAAATCTACTGTAATGATGTACATACATATATGAATTTCGAATACATAAATTATTACTTGCCGCATTGACATTTGTCACTTCACTATCATCAAACAGAAAAAACTGTTTGACCATTACAAATATGATAACTTCTGCATTTCAAATGATAATAATTGATTGAAACAAAAGCAAGTTTAATAAACTAACAAAGCTAAAAGTCTGCATAGTTATGTTTATTTCAATAATATTATTGTAACTCTGAGAGTGTAAGAACTAAGAAACTAAATTTTTTTTCATCTTTCTTTTTTTTCAAAGTTGAGAAACGGAAACGGACTCTACTGTATAACAATTTTTTTCTTAGAATATGACCAAGAATCACATCCCAAAGTATGTAACAGGAATTACGGGACATTATTGGTATATTATTGATGAATTATAATATTTCAAGCATCTTCCTGCCAAACTTGCCATGTATGTATGTACATATACAGTGCTATTCACTGAATTAGACGCAACATTTTTTTTTTTACATAAACCTAATTTCTTTGTTTGGATAACAATTTGTGTGGATAGCAATTGTCAAATAATTGCATTTATTTGAAAGCTTATTACATTTTCAACAAAATAACACTAACATGTCTAAGGTAAGTGGAAGTAAACGGATATTTTTTCTCTCTTTTGTCTATGCTCCAAGAAAAAGTACAGTTTTTAAAGGTTTTTAGTGGAGGGATTCAATATAAGCATTTTTTACTAGGGGAGGGGGGTCTATCTCCCCCCATTTAGGCGGTATGGGCAGTTTTATAAAAATTGACTTAAAATCTAAAAAAAAATATTTTATAAGAACGGGAGCATTTACAGATACAAATTATACTTAAAAAAAAAAAAAACAAAATTCAGCACTTTATAATAATTTTTAAATGAAGTTGTTTAAATTTATAGTTTTAGAAATATCTGACTTCAAAGTCAAAATTTGCGAAAAAAAAGTAAAAACACTTTGAGTATTATGTTTGTAATGATCACAAATGCCAATGACAAAATAATTAATGTAGTTAGCTGCTTCAATAAATTTTTTATCAAACGCACATTTTGCAAGTTTTGCTACTACAAAAAAATTAGGTTTATGTAAAAAAGATATTTGTGCGTCTAATTAAGTGATGAGCACTGTATTACTTAATCGTTTATCTATAGAACACCTCTAACTCAACCCAATAACGAAGTTCGCCGCACGCTTTAACTTTAACTTGTTTGCAGAATTTTATAAAGAAATCATTTGTCATGTCTGTGTCACTTCCTACGCGGTAGCTACAAGCAAGTTGTCTTATTTCTCAGTAAATGTGTTGGACATAGCATAGGAGCTTCAGACGACCACCTTCAAGCTCCTCAGTCCCAAGTCCCAACCTCTTCCTTCAATTCGTAGTAAAAATTATTTGCTGTGCTCTTAAATGTTCAGTTCACCTCATCTCATCTTGAGATTATTTGTTGGATTTATGGGCAAAGCTTTGGAGAGGGTTTTTTGAATGTCGGAAAAATCATTTGTTGCTTCTTTCTTACTGCTTGGGATCAGCGTTGCCGCTGTGCCACTTTAGTGTCAGATTGCCACTTTTTTTTAGGCTGTGCCACCGAGCCACCACCTTTCAGTCCGTGACACTTTTTTAGGATTCCCCACAAGTAAAACTAAAGTTAGCAATTCACCATGCCATTTTACCATACCTTTTCATATCTTTCATGTGTACAAAAGTTACTAGAAGTACTGAAAGTTTTAAAGTTCAACATAACACACACATTGAACAAAACTCATTTAAAAAAACGAATCCCGAATATTTGGCACACAGGATGTGAAAGTCACTCCATAGCTGAAGTCAACGAATCAGCGACCGAGGTTTTGCCGCGAAATATAGAGGAATTTCGTCGAAGTGTTTCTGAAAGTTTTAGGCAAGGTGAAAAATTGTTATGCGATTTCTTCAACATCATTCTTGAAAAGATGGTAAGAAACTCAAAGGTCAACACCAGAGGAACAAATTTTCAAAAGTCTGTACAATTACTCGCCTACGCAGACGATATTGACGTAATGTGAAAAAGAAGCGTGATATCATAGATGCTTTTGCGAGTATTGAAACAGAAGCGGCAAAAATGGGTTTGATGGTCAATGAAGGCAAAATGAAGTTTATGTTGTCATCAAACAAGGACACTTCGTCTACATAGGATCCGCTATAGACACGGAAAACAATATCAGTGCGGAGATCAAATAACTCTTG
Organism: Melanostoma scalare; assembly: GCA_949752695.1. Classification (NCBI taxonomy): domain Eukaryota; kingdom Metazoa; phylum Arthropoda; class Insecta; order Diptera; family Syrphidae; genus Melanostoma; species Melanostoma scalare. Next base: position 89,736,538 of record OX456984.1, read on the forward strand.
CTAACCGTTGCTTCTTTGGGTTAAGAAGGCAATTGAGAAACAAAACCCTCTCCAGAAAAATCAAAGTAACCCTGTATAAGACCTTTATCATCCCAGTCCTGCTTTACTGCGCGGAAGCATGGACCTTATCGAAAGCGGGATAAAGTCCATGCCTCAACGCCGCGCCGTAAGGCCGTAAACCCTTGGTCGTTTTGCAAGAAAAATTCTGCGTATGATCTTTGGTCCCGTATGCGAAGACAATGTGTGGAGAAGAAGATACAACAACGAGCTGTATGAGCTGTACCGCGACATGGGCATAGCCAGAAGAGTACGCATCGTAAGGCTACGATGGTTAGGCCATGTAGAGCGGATGGACACAAACGCTCCGGCTCGACGGGCTTACGAAAGATTATTGCAGGGAAATCGCGGAAGGGGAAGACCTCATATAACTTTGGTTCTGAAGCCGAAAATTGTGTTGTAAGTCAAAGATTAACGGAAAGTGAACTTGTTGAAATTAAGAAAAATATTCTAAGCTATTATAAAATACTTTGGGATGAAATATTTAATCGATTTGACATCAAAAATGAAAAACTTTCTATTTGGAGGTATAAAGACCCCAAAGTAATCAAGTCGAAATAAGAGTGCACTTATTTTAAACTAGTTTCCGTTCTTAGTAATTCTACCATAAGTCCCGCAAAGGTAATCGAACAATATAAATTTTTGGTTTGAAATGGGTAACATTAAAAATAGTTTGAACGAATGCCTATTTTCCGACTTATATGAATTTGTTGCAAAAATATGAACCTTGCCTCATAGCAGTGCCTGCGCTGAGAATGTTTTTTCCAAGATAACTTTGATGAAAATTAAACTCACCCACAGATTAAAAACTGAATCTTGCGAAAATATGTTGAAAATTAAGTAAGCAAATGTGACACAGCTGAATGGAGTCCTGGTGAGCTTCTTATAAAAAAATATAGGGAAACAACCATCACAAGAAAGTAAAGTGTAATACGAATTCTTTAAATAAATTATTATTTATCTCTTTTTTATTATTTATTCAAACTTTTATTTATTTATTTGTGTTGAGTTATCAATAAAAAATGCTCTGTTAAATTTTTAGTTTTTATCTTACGTTGCAATAACCCTCAAAATGATTGTTAAGGTTATGTGTTTTCTTCAACTCCTATGAATTCGTTGAGATGTGTGAAATTTTTTCATACATTATATGGTGTTGTTACGTTTTTAATTTCAAGTGCCACCTTTTTTTCTCGAGTGCCACTTTTTTTGCTACTTTTCTAAAATATGCAACGGTAACGCTGCTTGGGATGTTGGCATTGTATATTGCTAAAATGTTATTCATTAGAGTAGCGGATGCAAAAAGCCATCTATATTTTCCCGCCGTTCTAACATTAACCTGTAATTGTTAGTAAGGCGGCAGAGATGTAGATGGCTTTTTGGCTTCCATACTGTAATAGATAATACTATAATTTCCATATAAAATGTTGCTTATTGATGTGCGCATGCCTGTCATTTAAAATGTGGTAAGCGACTTTTCAAATGAATGCTTTGACTTTGTTTGGTTAAAACGAAATCCATGACTTAAAAATGTATGTTTGCTGTTAACGAGAATATTTTGTTTTTTTTCGCCATACCTATTATTCGGATAGTTCGTCACAATTGTTTGGCAGGGCAGAAGTCAGGACTCAGGAATGCTGTATTTGCTGTATTTTCATTACCTGCCTTAAGGTATGCTGCATATTTTATTTTGAAATAAGATAATGAGGACGACTAATGTTTATGGTTTGGTTAGTAATAGGGTCCATTCCATACACTACTCATGCCTGCATGCGCAATCAGAAGATTGCGCAATATCGCTTTCGCCCACACTACTGATGCAAACTGCGCAATCTTCATAGACAAGTTGTAAAGATGTCATGCTAAAATTCCGCTGTTGCTCTTCTCTTCATTCGAATTTTATCACTTGGCTGAGCAATTTTGCACACACACCACACATGCATGACTGCGCAAACAAGAAAATATCAGAAAATTCTGATATTGCTCAATCCGCATGCACAATCACTTGATTGCGCATGCAGGCATGAGTAGTGTATGGGCCCTATTAGGTTAGTTCAATATCAATATGTTTCTTGTATAAACATTGTATATAAATAAACTATTGTAGGATAGTGCAGGACCAATGTATATAGAAACAAAAGTAAGTTCAAAACGCGATGTTATGGTCTTTGTATATAGAAGCTGAAGTATTATTATGTAGACTTTTGAACTGGTGGCGAACCTATTTTCACCGGTCCAACTTAGCAGTCTCCATTCCAAGCTATTGGTTTTACCATTGTGAGTAGAAAAGCGATTGCTGCGCCACCAGTGTCCTCCGGTCCATCAGATTACTTTTGACTTATTATAAATTAAATTAAATTGAGACGAGAAATGTGGTTAATATTCGTGGACCCGTTGTTTGGTGTATCTAAAGCTCACTATTGACTTAAAGTCAATCCACACCGAAGTTGTAATTGTTGCATTTGCCAGTGCAAATTAAGTTATACATTTTTCTGAATTCACCTAGATGGCTCTGGTTGTTGGTCCAAAAAGTCACCCAAAAGCTATGTTCCACACTGTCCACATTAGATTCAACTCTTTTACTCTCGCTCTCTTAAATCTCTCGCAATCGCAGTTTACCAATAAAGCGGAAAATGAACTATTTGACGCGCACAGTTCACCACAGTCTACCATGGATATACAAAAACTTTTCTACTAAACCAATAGATTTTTTCCAGAAAGGAAACCACCCCAAAATGTAGTCTGTCGATCGGACGGTGTGGTCGCAAATTTGTGTTTCATCTTTCTTCGCTTCAATTCCGGTCAGATACCAAGTCGCAATATATAAATATAATAAAATATTTGTAAGCAAATGACCAATCCAAATACCTAATAGTTCATTAATTCGAATAAGGAGGATAACTTATTAACTTACCGTTTACCGACCCTGCAAGCGAGAGAAACCAAGTCTAATAACACAAAAAAAAAAACCTCCTTAATGGACCAAATTTAAAGTGCCCTATAATAATTATAGCTCTTTTTCTTTTCATTTGCGCTTTCTCGCTGCTTATAAGCATTCCTATACAATAAATAATATGAAAATAGCTAAGTGTTGTAAATTAGTGCTTAAGATACAATCTAACAAGCTTTGTCATTGTACGCTTTGCTTGCTTTGGCGTGGATAAGAATCAGTCTATAAGATGTGATTTTGTGTAGTTTTTATCTTGAAAGTAGTAAAATACGTCGTGTGCTTATGTGTCCAAGTGCTTTAAAACCCTTCTTATATTTTTTTAAATCTTGTAACTGTGATACGTAAAAATGTATTATAAGAAATACATTTACATGTTTAGTAATTAGTAAAATAAGAAATAACTATCCGCTTTTGGATTTCAAAAACAACATTAAGAAAAATTAAAAATTACAAAAAAAAAGTACAAGTGCATTCACCCAAAACTTTGTCATACACCTCAACTATATGTAGCTACTCTCACCTAATCAAATCGAAAATACTCCAGAAAGAGGAAGACAGGATAGCAAATGCATCAGCTTCTCGTCGTCTTTAACATCCTTCTCGGTGGATACCCTGAATGTAAACGTAGTGATGCACTCCCAAAGGAGGTGAACGGATTATAATTGAATGGTAAAAAAAAGAAGACTTTATTCTCATTTTTTATTTTTTATGTTCAGTGGGATGGGTGGTGGTGG